>CAUYQU010045311.1:0-166238 GCA_963574635.1 Cheracebus regulus | reverse complement strand
TATGAGTGAGAACATGCAGTGTTTGGTTTTCTGTTCTTGTGTTAGTTTGCTGAGAATGATGGTTTCCAGCTTCATCCATTTCCCTGCAAAGGATATGAGCTCATTCTTTTTTATGGCTGTACTGACTTCCTTATTCTTTTTATCTCTTTTCAAGACACTGAGGAGATGCTCTGAAGGTGAGGTAAATAAGTTTACAAAGAAAGGGTAATAAGCTTTACAGGATTTTAAAAATCAAACCTTTTGAATGTAGGTAAGCTCTGGTGCAGCCAATGTGTTAGTCGCAAAATTATTTAGAAATAACTAAGCAGTCCAGTCTCTGTAGAAAGTATATAATTGACCTTTAAAAAATATGTACTGCCCATGCTGATAACTTTTTTCCTTAAGAAAATGTAGGAATTATGACAGAAAATAGGCTAGTTCAAGTGTCTTGAGAAAGAGGGCATCTGGCTGAGGGAAAGTCTGCTGAAGTCAGACTAAGAAATGATTATTGTTCTTCTTCCAAAAGTAGCGGGCTCCCCTTAAATATTTTTTAAAATTTATTTTTATTTTTTGTGGGTACATAGTAGATGTTTACATTTATGGGGTTTATGAGACATTTTGATACAGGCATGCAATGTGAAATAAGAACATTATGGAGAATGAGGTATCTATAGCCTCAGGCATTTATCCTTTGTGTTATAAATAATCCAATTATACTCTTTTGGTTGTTTGAAAATTATAATTAAGTTATTACTGACTATAGTTACTCTGTGGTGCTAGCAAATAGTAGGTCTTATTCATTCTTTCTATTTTTTTTTTTTCACCCATTTACCATCCCCACCTCCCCTGCCAATCCCCCCTATACCCTTCCCAGACTCTGGTAACCATCCTTCTACTCTCTATATCCATGAGTTCAATTATTTTAATTTTTAGATCCCACAAATAAGTGAGAACATGTGATGTTTGTCTTCCTGTGCCTGGGTTATTTCACTTAACATAATGATCTCCAGTTCCATCCATGTTGTTGCAAATGACAGGATCTCTTTCTTTTTAGTGGCTGACTAGTTCTCCATTGTGTATAAGTACCACATTTTCTTTATCCATTCATCTGTTGAGGGACACTTAGGTTGCTTCCAAATCTTAGCTATTGCGAACAGAGCTGCAACAACATGGGAGTGCAGATATCTCTTTGAAATAATGATTTCCTTTCTTTTGGGTATATATGCAGCAGTGGGATTGCTGGATCATATGGTAGCTCTGTTTTTACTTTTGAGGAACCTCCAAACTGTTCTCCTTAGTCATAGTACTAATTTACATTCCCACCAACAGTGCACAAGGATTCCCTTTCCCACATCCTTGCCAGCATTTGTTATTGTCTGTCTCTTTGATATAAGCAATTTTAACTGGGGTGAGAAGATATCTCAGTGTAGTTTTGATTTGCATTTCTCTGACGATCAGTGATGTTGAGCACCTTTTCATATGTCTGTTTACCATTTCTAGGTCTTCTTTTTAGAAATGTCTATTAAATCCTTTGCTCACTTTTTGAATCTAATTACTAGAGTTTTCCCTATAGACTTGTTTGAGCTTCTTATATATTCTGGTTATTAATCCCTTGTCCAATGGGTAGTTTGCATACATTTTCTCCCACTCTGTGGGTTGTCTCTTCACTTTGTTGATTGTTTCCCTTTTAATTATTATTACTCATTTCTTTTTAAAAAATTTTTTAAGCTTGAGAAGGGATAATGATTGAGTTAATTCTCCAATGCTAGCAGAGAAATTATTAGACAGGCTACGGAAGGTGCCGATTGAAGTGGTAAGGCCTGTGCCGAGTTCAGTAGTAATTCCTAACCCTATAAGTAAGGGGATTAATGTAATGACTCACTTGAATTGTGTTGGGACCACAAGGGGAACAGGGAGGCTTTTGTCCCCAATAGCAAACTGAATTTTGGGAATAAGGAAAACTAGGGTACAAGTGCCTGTCCAGTTGGTAGGAAGACAGTTGTTAGAAGAAGAACCACAGCGGAGAAAAAAGTCCTTGGCTTAGACACAGAACTGGAAGTGTAAACTGAAAAGATGAGAAAGTGTTTTGAGGGGGCTGGGACTTTGGACCTGAATGCCAAGGGAACCAGCAAGGGCTCTGGCTGTTAAAGGTTGCAGCGAGGCTTGGTAGGGTAACTGTGTGGAGGGAGAGCTTTTGTTTTCATGGTATATGAGGAAGCATGTGGTATTTATAAGCAGCCACTCCCTTTTATTAACAAGATTGGGTATGAGCAGAGAATGGGAGCCAGATTGAGTGAAGTATTAGCTGTAATTGCCTGGAGGAAAAGTGTAAACCGGCAACTTAAACAAAAGCAGGGTATGTAAAAGTAAATGAGTACAGTGAATTTGATTACAGTTAGACAGAAAATAATAGAAACAGAGACTTTTTGAGGTATGGTTTAAGTAGTACGGGTGACTGCATAAAGCTGGAGAAGGCGAGGGGCTGAAAGTAACTGTGTGAGCTGTAAAGAGAAAACTTTGGAGGTTGTGAGAGCTATAGAGGGTAAGTGGGGCATACTCTGTGATTTTGAAGGATTTTAAGAGTATTAGGGCAGCAGCTACTGCCGCGCGTAGTTATGAGGGCCAGCCCAGAAATGTGAGATTAAGTTGTTTGCATAAAAAGGCTACAGGCTGTGGGCCTGGCTACTGTGTGAGAATTTCAATGACACAGCCTTTTATTTCTGCTGTGTAGATAGAGAAGTGTTGAGAGGAGTTGGAGAGCGCTAGTATAGGGGCTGTCTCTAAGGCCTTCTTTAGTGACCAAAATGAAGAATAGGGGAAAAATTTGTGGGTTATGGGGTTAGCTAAGTTTCCTTTTGTAGGTTTATAAAGTGGTTTGGTTATGGGAGTAGAAACCCGGCATCCAGAGGTGAAAATGTCCTACAACACCTAGGAAGGAGAGAAGCCATTGTTTAGTGGATGGAGTTGGGATTTGGGAAATCAACTGGATACCATTGGCATGGAGAGTGCATGTATACTGGTGAAGGATTATAACAGATGGGGAAGAAATTTGGGCTTTAGAAAAACCGTTTTTGAGGTTAAGAGCAAAATAGTGAGTTGTGGAAGGGGGTATGGAAGATAGGAGGGTATAGGGGTTTGGTACAGCCAAGTGGATGTACAATCTAACTGATGAGGCACAGTTATTGGACTAGTGTGTAGAATTTGTCTGGTTTTTTGGACAGCTAGGATAGGGGAAGAAATTTGGGCTTTGGAAAGGGATACACGATACCCCCTTGGGTATAGATGCTGAAGAAGCGGGAGGGTGAATTAAAAGGCCAGGTTGCAATAGACGGGTGATAACAGGCTTTAGGCCTTTTAAAGCCTGTTGTGGGATGGGGTACTTGTGCTGGGTGGGATAAGGGTGGTTAGGTTTTAAGGGGATGACGAGGGGTGAGTGGCTTGTAGCAAAGAATGGGAAGGCAGTGTTCCACACCCTTAGGTTAAGATAGGGGGACATAATAGGAGCTATTAAAGGAGGTATGTGTTCAAGGAGGAGGGCAGCAATGAGGTGTGGCTGTTCTTAACAAAAATACTTTTGGGTTTATGCATTTGATCAAGAAATTTTTGTTGGAAGTTTCTTAGATCTTCAGAATGACGTAGATGACTCTTCTTGCTTCCATTTATTAATTTATTATCGTAACATTCACTGAAAAATATGAGCAAACTTTATATTAATATAACTAGATGGTTTACTAAATTTAATCTTTAATAAAAATTTACAGAGTGGAACAGACAGAAAAGTGATAACGTTTGAATTGAAAGCTTATCCCTGTTTTCTCATAGCAGGAAACAATGTATTTTTTTATCAAAAGGAAGCCATTTGCTGACATGTGGATTTGTATGTGATTTTAAACATTGTTGAAAAGTGCAAAGTCTGGGGGGAAAATATCACATAAGAAAGAAATTAAACTGAGATATTTTGTATTGAAGTACAAAATCCAGGAATTAAGGAACTGATTGATCCAAGGACAAAGCCTATGTTAAGATTCCATTATTGTGCCAGCTTTTGAGGGAGGAAAGAATCCCATCATCAAGATTTTATCATAAATACTGGTGCAAATAAGTTTTCAGTCGAGGTTATGAATTGGATTTAAAGTAGCACAAAGTACTTTATTAATAACTTTCAGACATTTTATTACTTTAAGTAGCAATCTGTCCAGACATCACATAAATAAAAAGGAAAGCTGCAGCATTTCTTTGCTGCAGAAGTAAGTATTTCACATATTTTTTTTTCATTTCTAGACCAATCTACTATCAGCATGTCTCTCTCAATGACTTTACCATGATTTTTAATGGGTTTTGGATGGCTTCTTTTTACCTTTGAGACACAATTTCAGGTGTGGATATAACACTTCCCAATTATGCTTAGGAATGGCGAGGACTTATGGTCAATGATAATTGAATAATTCATAGACCACTTTGTAATGCATTTTATGATATTCTTACATGGATCTGCCTAATCGGGTTGCTTATGCTCAGTAGGATCCTGACAATTGTCTGCATTTTCTGAATGGTTACTGGGAACTGCTGGAGTGTGTGTGAAAGGCAGTATCAAGGCGACATAGTAGGATGGTAAGAGAAAGTCAGAAATTCAGAAAGCTTTGGGGGTCTCAGCAAAGTGGATTATCAGGCACTGACTGTAGGTTTTAGGATATAAGGTCTCATCTAGCAATCTAGCTCAGCAGTCATAACAGTGGGATATTTACTATTCGTCACTGTGGGTCACCTTACCAGGAACTGTGTGCTAATCAGGATCCTTTCCTACTCAAACTCTAAAGTCAAGGCTCCTAGGCTTCATTCCATGTTCACCAGCATGGGGGTATCTATGAAAAATCTCTTCTGATAATGTATCCCTCTCACAGAATGATTTAGTTTCAAAGTTTTTGTAAAGAAATTAAAATGAGAGATAATCCAAGTCTCGCCTATGAAAGAGATGGAACCACCAGTTTCTGTGAGGTGGATGCTTCAGGGAACTGAACTGACAAGTCAAGATTTCCCATAGGGTTGGGTTGTTGGTGAAGTCGTGTGTGAGGCAAGCTTCTTATCAGCACTCAACACAAAATCTTGCAGTTCATATTAAGAGCATGTTAGCTGAGAGTCACTGTTATCCATGTCTGAATGGGACATTTTCAGAGATTTTGTCATTGTTTACTACTTTTCAGGCTGTCCATGAGAAGGAAAACACTGAACAGAAGAGGTAAACACTCAGGTATGTGAAGTAGGCTTTAGCAGCTTGCAGTGAAAACCATCCATCCTTGTCTTCATCACCAGCCTGTAGAAAAGAGTGGCAGGATGGAGAGGGCAGTGTTCTGTTGCTACCAGCTTTGCTTCTCTGCTCTCTGCCATGGCTGAGCCTCACAAACATCATAGCAGAGTTCTAGACACAGTTCGTGCACTTAGAATGGATGCTGGGGAAGTGTTGGTTACAATAAAGAAAAAAAAGCAAAACATGATGGAGATTTTTCTCAGGGCTTTTCTAGTCAAGCAAATGTGTTTGTAGAGTGATTGGTCTTAGAGGTTGTGTGAGACACCATCATTTAAGGTATTTCCAGACACAAACTAGATGATAGCTTATATAAGTCAAATACACATGAATCTTTTTCCTGCCACTGATTTAAGCTTTATGATACTAAAGACATCAATACTTGTGTTTGGTGAGAGATATTCTGTCTACTGGATGAGTGATTTATGGCAACATTATAATCCCACAAAGCCCAAGCAATGTCTTCTGTATTCCTTGTGGAACTGGGCCCCCCATGTAGATTATAAAGAGCAGAAATTACATCAATTTGTCAGACTGTACCCATTGCAGCTTTCTATGACAAGGCTCTAAATTATATTTATTCCTGGGATCAACTGAGATGAACTCCTTTTACATCATCAAAGACTGGTTATGCTGGCAATGTGTAATTTTCAAAAAATTAGAAGCATGACTCTTGTATGCACCTAGTATTAGCACATGCTCAAGATTTATTAACTCTTTAATGAAGAAATCTGTAACATGGTAAAACTGGTTGAAAAAGTATTTTGAGGGCCTGAGTATTTATAGACATATAAAAAGAATATTAAAATAAATTGCTATAAGATACAATCCTGATTTATATCTTACAGGACGATAAAAATCCATAATATTTGGGATTTTTTTTCAATTGTGTAGAAATTATTTGCATCATAACTGGAAAAGATCTACAAGTCAACATGTAACTTCACAGAATCTGAGCCAATAATTAACAGTAAATAACAAAGTCAAACAAAGGTACATTTCTGTAGATAGTTAAATAATTCTTGGTGAGCTAGTTGTAATATGACATTGAAAGGACATTATTTCTAAGTTGTAGACATTGTTAACACCTTGTGTTCCATTTAATAATGCCAGCCTAGGTTTCATTTCCTCCTGCCCCAGTTTGATTTAAGGCCTCCGACTCTACAAAATACTCATTTTCATATCTGCCAACAGGAATTTCAGGGACTTACCAGGAAGGGAACAGATCCTCTTTTTGTCTGACTGCAGTTTTATTTGGTGGGTGCCTTGGCTGCCACTCTGCTCCTCTGACAATCACAGTCTCTAAGTCTCTATTGTTGCTCAGCTGTTCATAGAGTGTCTCTAGCCTCTATAGGTCATTACATTTGGTATACTAGATTTAGTACAGACCTGCTGTAGAGTGCATGGTGGCCTTTTCTGAGGTGGGTCTACACTATGCTAACAAATGTTTAACAATTGGTTCTCAAAAAAAAAGAGCCCGAATGATTTGTAACATTTGCTAATTTCCATGGTGTAAATACTCCTACCATGGTCAATTTCAAGCTGCCAACATGATGTTAACAAGCTAGCAAAATTCCTGAAAATGTAACAATCAATTCTGGCAAGCCAATGTAAGCCAGCTTCTGCACACCACTGCCTGTAGAGCAAGGAGGGATGCCTCCCACTACTGGGATAGGAGAAGAGATGAACACTTTAAGAATCTCACAGCAGTGCTCCTTAGGCTGTTCCAATGGTTTTAGTTAAAAATAAACAAACAAACAACCTCTCAGCATTTTTCCTTACAGCTTCCAGGTTTTGCTCAGTAACCCAGTAGGAAAGCCTCAGTCATTGTAGGGAAAGAGGCAGTTCCAGTGGGATCCACAGCAATCCTGTTGCTGGCTTGCCTAGAATGACAACCACTTGATTCATGGCTGAGTCTTGAGAGGCATGTGAAAAGCCATAAGAGCAAAAATGCATAGAGCTGATTTACTAAAATCCTGAGAAATACAGCCTCAAGAGCACTACTGTGGGATCCTGGAGCAGTTGGATTTTATTTATAACTTGTTTGGTACTGTTATAAACTATACAAGTTTAAATGTGTACAACCCAAATACAAAAAAATGTACTCAATATTCTGCCTTAGATATAGGTGAGAATCATATATTTGTGAGTAGGCTTAGAGGCTACCTATTTGCCAAAGGGTTGACACACTACAACACATTTATGTCTTACTATTATATTCAATATCCAAACTCTTGCCAATTCTGAATAGCCAGTAGGTTTTTTCCTCCATTGATATGGCTAAAATTGAGCAACATAAGAATCGTCTGCCAGCCTTCATCTTTCCTGAAGAATTGCTCATTCAGGATCCTGTTTCACCACGTCATCTAGAGCATTTCATTTCCTAGGACCTCTTCATTATCCTTTATGTACTTCTTGAATGTTGTGACCAGAGCTCTACATAGCATCTCAGGTGTGCCTACATTGCATTTAGTACAAAGATAGAAATAATTTCTGATTTATTTTACATACCTCTTTAGAGGCTTTCAAATATTTTGCTGGATTCTTTTTTCTGTAGAGCCATGCCAGATGAATGTCTTCAGGTATTCAACCAGATATCTGCATGCTTTGGAGATTTTCCATTCATTTCATCTCTCATATGGACAGGGACCTAACCATGGTCCATACTAGCCCATTTGGGGCCTTTGTCCAAAACAAAAAGATGTGTTTTTCTATAGGTGAAAGTAGCCCTGCATCAAAGCACAAGACTTGTTGAGCAGATTATGAGCTAGACTTCAGTATTATCTCCTATGGGATCTGACTGTATTCACCTTCCTACCCAGAGCAATGCTGATCATCCATCCCTATGCCTTGTCTACTGACTCTAAACCAGACCTTTAGCCTCTGCAAGAGTCTCTGAAAACAGAAATGTTTTCAGATTCTCTCCTGAGAGATGCTACAAGAGTGTTTATTCCCATTTATTTCATTGGGAAATGAAGCAGGCTGAGCATTAGCCCGATGTGACTGAGATACCCATCCATGTCCCCATCTCAGACTTCTAAAATAATTTTAATAAAAACTACATGACCTCTAGAACATTTTTAAGCAGACATGTAAAATGTTTCATCTAAAACCTAAATGCTGATAGTATGTAATTTGTGGTATATTATAAACATTGGTACTGAAAAATATAACTATTATATCACTTTTTAAAATAAATCTAAAGAAATCTAAATATTGTAGTGATTTGACACCAGCTATCACCATTAAAAAATACATGAACAGGCTCTTCTTTGAGAGAAATTCTAAATCCTTTATTTATCTCATTGAACTCCTTTTTCATTCTGCTTCCCTTGCAGAATTTTGTTCTAACATAACTATTTTTATGTATGAAAGAATTTTATTCATTGTATTATACTTCTCTACAACTATATATATATATATATAATTATTTTTATTTCCTGTGACAATAAGGCTACAAGTGTTTCAAATGTCTTCTGGATTGAGTTGCTGTTACAAAAATTAGCTATTCCAAGCTGATGACAATAGTACAAATATGTTACAAATTTTGATAATTATTAAGCATAAAAAATAAAATTTTATTGAAAATACATTTCTTAATAAAAATGGGGATCTTTAAAAATATTTCATGTATCTGTGGATGAATATTTTTATTGCTAAAATAAAACAGAGCTTAGTATGATTTTATTCATATTTTTCTTAAATGTGAGCCATAAATAAGAAGATGAAAGGAAGGGGTTTGCTTTATGGGTTTTACTGTTATTTAAACTCCTTCCAAGTTGTATAGCAAAAAATCACATGGAAATCTATTTCCAAAAGTAATCTTAAATGATCTATCAGCTGATAACTCAAGAATCCAATAAAAGCTGGAATCACTTAAGTTGCAAAAGTTTGTGACCCCGTCTTGAGGGTCCTTTGCTTTCTCAACACCAATCCCACTTACTTTGAATTGTACCTTTGTTTGGCATTTGGTGGTTTTCACACCCCAGGGTAATGCACTAGAGTAAGATTCAGGAAAGAAAGAAGAAAGAGAGGTACTCCCTTATTCTATAAAGCAGGGAGAGGCAACTGTAAAAGGGGAAGTGGGAAAGGGAGACAATTTGCATCACAGGCATGTTCCCAAGCAGATCACATTTGGAAAAATTGAGGAATTGTACATTGTTCTCCTTAACATCCAGCTGTGTCCACATACCTCATGGAATGTCTTCATGTGTCCCCAAGATAATTACCACTTTGAAGACCATTGTATCTGCTACTTATGGTTGCCAGATTCAGCAAATGAAAGAACAGGATACTCAGTTAAATCTGACTTCAAATAAACAATGGATACTTACTTAGTATAAGTATGCCCCATGGACTAGCTATGACATGTAATATGTAGGACATAACATATGCTAAAAACGTATTTATTGTTTATCTGAAATTCAAATCTAACTGGTTGTCCTGCATTTTATTTGGCAATGTTAACTACCCTTATGGTGCAACTTATTGTTAAAGCTCTTGGAAGGTGGTTTCTTCCCTGCCCATGACTAAACTCCTCAAAGGTAAGTTTGTATTTGACTCATCTTTGTAGTTTTTGTTTTCTCAGGAAATAGAAAACTAGTAAGCATCAAAGAATATGTGTTGACTGAACAAATGAATAGTTGGCATATAATAGGTGCTCTGTAAATATTTGTAGAAAGGAGAGAAACAACCTGATCTTGGCCTCTGGATAATGGATTTCTGGACTGCCCTTTCAATAATATTTAATGTGTTCTATGTCAATAATTAACTGTTCCCAACTCTGCAACTCACTCAGCCTCCTGCTTCTACATCTTTGGTTACATAAATTCTCATCCTCAGATATGTACTTGTTTAATTCAACATATCTATGCATAGCAGTCATTTCATGCAGTTTTCATGCCCCTGCATTTGAAAGAACATTCCGATGGCTTCTCAAATTACTCTGGATAAATCAAAATGCTTTTTAATGGTTTACAAGGCTATCCATGATTTGGCCTGTGCTATCTCTCTGGGCTCAGCTCTCCCCATCCCTAGATCTGCCCAAGCCACATTGATTCTTAACTCAAGGTTTTGCATTTGCTGTTCCTTCTGCCTGAAATATTTCCTCAAGATGTGTTACTTACTTCATTCAGGTCTCTGCTCAAATGAAGCTTTCTCAAGAAGATCTTTTTTTTTTTTTACCACCCCAAATATTATAGTTCCCTTCCTCCCTGCACCTTGAAGGCTGTCCTGGCTCTTCTAGTTGTGACCAAACCCTGAGCTTTCTGCTAAAGATGCTGAAGAAAAAAACAAAATGCCTTCATCCTGAGCTTGCCAGCCCAAACAGCAGGGGGCCTTGAAGCAAAGACTGTCAATCACTTCCCCCTTTCAAACCTCATCTAATTAAAAGATACTTGATCATACCTAGGAGTCTAGCTGTAAAGGAGTCTGGGAAATGTAGTTTTTAGCTATCGGGTTGCCAACCTTAGTAAAGTACAGGATAGGGAGGGTGGAATGAAGGTCATATCCACCACAACTATGTGGCTACTACGTATAATGTTCAAAAGAATATTTATATGTGAAAAAGTTTATTAAAAAGTAAGAAAATATACTATAGTTATTTTAAAAATTAACCTGGTGCCTACACACACACACACACACACACACACACGAATTAGATTATATACCAAAGTTAGTGATGATTCTGAGTTGTGGCTGTAATATGTTGACAGACTAAATTCTTGCATAGAATGGGGATGGAGACAGGATTCAAACATGTGATGGGATTAGGCCTGGAACAGAAGAAAGGCCATCTTCTCCTATGAAGTAGGAAAGGAAAATACAGGAACAAGTGTTCGGAGACAAGACGTAGGTGGGGCAGGAGCAGTGAGATGGTTCTTAATTGTTGGCCTCCATTTTTGCTGTGAAATGGAGGCAAGACCATTTCTGGGAGTGAAAAGGGAAGTTGTAGGATTGAGGGTGATGAATTAATGGTGAAGGTTCCTGACTACAGATATGGGGAATGTTAGGACAACTGGCCAGGCTCTGACACAATTGTTTCTGGTGGGAAGTTAGGGCCCAGATGCTGTGAAAACAAAAACAAAAACAAAAAACCAAAAAAACCAAAAAAATAAAAACTAGCATGTGCTACTAAGGTCATTTCTGTAGAAGGATTTATCAGCCACAGAGGCCAATTGTGGCTTGTCATGGTCTTCAGCCCACCTGACATTTTCTGAGTGAGGTAAAGTTCCCTATCATAAAATATTAATTTCAACTATAGCAGAAATGACTAGGCATTCATTAAACAGTCATTTTTATTAGAGAGGCAGCACTACTGTAATCAATAAGATCTTGAGTTCTCAAATACAACTGCCTAGGTTCAAATCCAGACCACATTATTTATTAGAGTTATGTGACTTCTCTATGACTCAGTTATCTCATCTGTATAATGGAAGCAAGAATAGTATTTCATAGGGTTTCTCTGAAATTTAAATGACAATAAAAAGTGTTTAGAAAAATGGCACATAGTAATCTCTTGATATATCTTATTTGCCATTGTTATTATTATCTGTGTTAATATGGAAAATGAAAAATGTGGGGGGAAAAAGTGTGATTTAATTTTATTACCTGTTCTACCCCCACCTGACCTCATCTCAGTCCTGCTTGTTATACCAACATGATTGAGACGTAGGGAGCCTTTAATTAATCAAATATTCTTATTTGTAGATCATGGCCATATATTGATTGGCAATTGCCAAAGCAGCACAGTACAATAAAATAGGCAGAACATGGATATTTTCATTACATGTAATCTACTCTTTGATGGATTAGGAAGATTTAAATACCTGTTACAGATTGGTTTCCCCATAGAGCAGATTGCAAGTTATAAATTAACACACAGGAAGTTTATGAGGGAGAGCTCTTGAGATCAACACCAGTGAAATGAAGGAGAAAGAAGCAAGAGTGAACAGGTGATACAGCCTGTATTGATACCTCAGCCTATCTCATGAGGAGCTCTGAGCCTTGGATGGCCCCTGAGAGTTGTCATGAATTGGAGCAAGATTGTCCAGCCCTTATATCTGTGCATTGATCAAACATTTGATGCAGGTTACTCCTGGAAGGAAGCTTGACCTTGAGTGAGGTATTTTATTTTATCAGAAGCAATTCTCAAAAACGGCTGTCAGCTGAAGGCCACCTTCTGCTAGTACTCCCAATAGCTGAGAAAACTGTCATTCCTTCTTTCTGAAAGGGCTTCTAGGTGCCTCATCAGAGTGTACACCACCTGATTCTTTGAGTGTCATTATTTGAATGTCAGTTACTCATATATGGTAGACTTATGGGTTTGTTAAAACACAACCTTGACCAATTAAATATCAGGTAAAAGAGATTCTGCAGTTTGACTTTTTATGGCAACAGAATTCAAGTGGTCTATTTATTGCCTGTGAAATGATGTCATCCTTCTAGTGTGGAAGAGTTCTGCGAACACAGGTGTCTACACTTGTGTGTGTGTGTGTGTGTGTGTGTGTCTTCCAATACAATATAAAAGACACTTTTCTCTTTCTCTCTCTTCCTGTAAACCATCTCTTCCCTTTCCCAGCCTTGCTTTATCTGTCTCTTCTGTTCAATGTTCTTTAATACTACGTTCCCTTGTAACAGAAGGGAATGTGAGCCAGAGCCACAGGAAATTGACCTTCTTAAGTTGTTTTCTACAGATGCAAAGGATTAGCTGAAACAGGCACTTTCGAGGAGAAGGATTACCCAAAAGACACAGTAGGTCATAGGGGAAAGAGGTCAGTGTTCTGGCAGAGGTGACAGTCACAGCAGCTGGTATCAAAATGCAATGATGGCTTGAGGACAGTGGGGTAAACACTGGTCACTAGGTCTCTGTTTGGGAATCATGAGGGAGAGGCCTTCTTTGTACCTGACCATAGTATTTCACTGTGCCCAGTGTCATCTGGGGCTGTGGATTAAATATGGAGCTGATGATAACTTATACCTCCCTTTACCCTCATATTAACTTGCTCCATCTGGGACTTAAATTTTTCAAGCTATTGGAGAGCATTTCTCTCACTAGCGCTGCTTGTTTGTAAGGGCCTGAGAAGAAAGGCAAGACACTGCTATTGTTCCTACCACTGTTTCAGTCTTGATGGTAGTGTAGGTGATTATTCTTTGGTAACATTTATGATAACATTTGATAGCATTTATGGTAAAGTGAAACAAAGAAAATCTCAGAGACCTTATCTGTAATTAATGGAAAATGGTGGCAGTAAGTGGTGTTCAAATGAGAGGTTCTGGCATTGTTTCCCCCACAACCTGACCCCACTAGGGATTTCTTATTTCTTTTTTGGACATAGGTTTTGAGAATTGAGAACTGGATGGTAAAATACATGGCCTTTTAACAGAGAGAAAAAAATGCCAGTTGTAGTGGAGTGGGTGTGGTAATACAGGATGCAGTCAGCCAGATAACAGATGCTTATTGAGTGCCTACCAGTGCCATGCAGTTCACTGAGGAGACCAAGGGAGCTTGCAGTCAGCAGTAGAAGCCATCCATGTCTTGTCCCTGGACCTTGCCTATCCTGCATCAATGTACACAGGTCCCTCTTACAATTGTTGGCACCTGTATTCTGTGACAAAGGGGTTGGGGAGGGAGAATAGGGTTAGAGAAGGGACTTTACATCCCACTGGGGCTTGGGGGCTTTCTCTGGCTGTCAGAGCCCACTTGCCTGTACCCTGGAAATGCTGGGGAATTAACATTCCCTCTGAGCAGCCCTCAACCATGACTGACAGGAGTTGGTATGTAAATATCTCACCTTTATCATCCTCTATGCTGGCTCTGGAGGTCCACACTAGATTAAGTTCCACGGGCCCACAGTAATAGCTATCTTGATAATGGACCTTGATAACCGGTTTCCTTCTCTATTCCTATCTCACTTCCCCACACCCTTATGGATGTCCCATATAAATGACTTGCATTCCAATTCTGAGGGCATCTTGAGGTCTTCTGAGGAACCCAAGCTAAGATCCAGTCTATAGAGTAAGGCAGACATATTGACTAGTGTCAAGAGGTCTACAAGGTGAAGTACAATTTGTTTCCAGTTACAATCTTCCTGCTTAATTTGCTGTGTGACATGCAGGGTCCTCTGTTATGAAGAAGACAAATAGGTAATGAAGTACTTATTTTTTTATATACAGTGAAGGTGACAATTTCATTGTTTTATTGAAAACGGGGAAATCTGACTGTGAATCATGATGCCATGAACATGATGCCTCTGTCCTCTGTAATGGGAAAATTAAATATGCTTCTGATTTGTATTAATTGTAATAACTGGGCCAGATGTAGGGGCAGAGGGCTCTGCTGGGCAGTAAAGAAAGACAAAAATGTGGGTTACATTACCTAAGGCCTTGATGGTGGTTTCAGTAACCTTAAACACCAGTTTGATAACTCCATAAATACAGCTTTCTTAGATTTTAAAAATAAAAGCAAAAAGATCAAAAGTAATAGAATTGGGGCTGAAAACATTATTTTCCAGGCAGCTACCATTACAAAATTATTTCCTTGGTTGTGACAAGCCACCCAACCTCCAAGTTATTTAATATAGTGTAACAGCTACATTCTGTGTGTATGGGTCCATTAACTAGAATCCCTTATACTTTCTTTCAAATAATGATTTTATTAGCATCAGCAATTGTGTATCTATTGAGTTTAGCATATAGTGAGCCATGGTGTTTATCTGTAGCTGAAGTTCAAAAAGTGTTACTAAAGCAGTGTAAAGGAAAGCCATTTTGCTGTGGGCACACTGGCTCAAACCATTGTCCCTTCTGTTAACCTGTTATTTACCTATTATGGAAATAGACTGCTGCTGAGCAGAAATGAGCAGTGGGAATACTTCTTTCCCTTCAGAAAACATGGGAAAGAAGTGCTAATAGCGTCTGGGGTAAACTGCACTAAAAATCTTGCTCTAGACTGGTTGTGGTAATGCCAGCACTTTGGGAGGCTGACATGGGTGGATCACTTGAGGCTAGGAGTTTAAGAGTAGCCTGGCCAACATGATGAAACCCTGTCTCTACTACGAATACCAAAAAATTAGCAGGGTGTGGTGGTGCGCACCTGTAATTTCAACTACTCAGGAGGCTGAAGCGAGAGAACCACTTGAACCCAGGAGGCAGAGATTGCAGTGAGCTGTGATTGTGCCACTGCAGTCCAGCCTGGGTGATAGAGTGAGTGAGACTCTGTTTCAAAAAAAAAAAAAAAGTCTTGCTTTACAGGGGCATGGCTGCCAGTCAATTCAGTCACTGTGGACTGGCCTTTCATTTTCCTACCTCTTGGCTAGAAGAAAGTGTTGTCTCAGGGTTCTCCCAGGCAGGGAGGAACCTCGGGAAGAAAGACTGGGCTTGAGCCTCTGATCAAACACTTACCAACATGTAGGAAATAGATTATGTTTGCTCCACATGAAGGATCTCTTCTGTCATGTTCCCTTTTATCCAAATATGTGGAATGTATGGAGAAACACATTAAATATCCAACACCAATGGAACATTAGCGTAGCTTAGTTCATCATGTTCCCTTTAGAGAAGAACCTTTCTCCTTCTGAGTAACAGTATAAAGTAGTGGTGTTGGTGGTGTTTCCTGCAGGGAGAATAATAGACATTTTGATGTGACAGATTCTGTGTAATGGAGAACCCTGGCTAACAGAGCCTGCTGATTTCACATAAAATAATTTGATTTCTGAAATCATTATTTACGGAGCACATGTCTTTTTTTTTTTTTTTAATGAGGAGTCCACCTGCTGTACAGGGAGGAGTAAAGGAGAGATGCCAGGAAATGAAAGTCTGGTGAAGGAAATTAGAGATGACTAAGTATTCTTAAGAAGCCACATCTAACACTAAGCATAAAGGCTGGCATTGGAGAGGGGCCAGCCTGAGAACAGGAGCTGACTGTACTCCTTGCCAACTGCAGTGGGCAGAACCTAGTGGAGAGGAAGCTGAAAAAGGGCAGTTGAGGGGATAAAAGTGGATAGAAAGGAGGCTATTAATTCAGAGGCTTTAAGAATCATTTGTGCTTTTACATTGCAGCTGTTATTTAAGTTAAGGGAACCAAAAGAGGGAAAAGAAAGGATAGAACCACATGTCTTCTTTCAGAAGAGCTACTGATAAAGAACACAGACCTTTCTGTGTCACTTCATCATCAGGCTTTATTTGTTCACTGCATAATTTTCTGTGGTCCTTGCTCCTCTTTAAGGGCATCGGATGAATTAAGCTACGCTGATGTGTTATTAGGTACTGTACATTCATTGTATTTCTCTTCACAGGTAGTATATTTGTATTTC
Source organism: Cheracebus regulus (assembly GCA_963574635.1). Classification (NCBI taxonomy): domain Eukaryota; kingdom Metazoa; phylum Chordata; class Mammalia; order Primates; family Pitheciidae; genus Cheracebus; species Cheracebus regulus. Next base: position 149,648 of record CAUYQU010045311.1, on the reverse strand, counting down.
AAATGGGATTCAAACTTGAGAAACTAATTTATCATGTGAGGGTGGTAAACAATTAGGTCAAAGCCAAATTTTGCCCTTCCTATTCCTGTCACAGATCCATTAGTTGCGAGCTCAAAAAACATTATCTCTACAGATTTCTGTTGAACTATTTATCACATCACTTAAACATGTGGAGTATAAAATATTATCTTAGAAGGGTTTAAGAAACAACAAAGGCAAGGTACAGGACTGAAGGGCAGAGATACGTTACTTTACAAATACCCTCACTTCTACCATCCCCATGCTTGGGTAAAGACATCTTCAGAAGCTGTAAGTTTCACCACTGTGTGACATTTGAATTGATAATCAACAAAAGACTTATGTGGAAGTGATTCATTCAGAGTTGGTTTCTTGCCAGAGTTTTCTAGGATACAATGGATTGTCCTGGAGCCTCTCTATATGCCCATGGTACCTTGTCAGGTGACCACCTAACATAATTTATACTCTGAGGCGCTAGGCAGGGCACAAGAATACCAATTTTCAGTCAACAGTGAACAGGTTTATTTCACTGTGCTTTAAGGTAGACCAGCATTGCTCAGAAGAACTTTCTCTGATGCAGGGAATGTTCTACATCTGTGCTGTCCAATATATAGCCACTAGCCACATGTTTTTGAACACTTGAAATGTGGCTAGTTTGAGAAAATGGAATTTGAATTTCATCTCATTTTAATTCATTTGCATTTAAATTTAGATAACCACATGTGGCTAGCAGCTACTATCTTATACAGTGCAGAAGTAGACCTTGGAAAATTAGGAAATTGAATAATTAGCAACTTTTATCTTTAACATTAAAGAGAAACCTGTTAGTCTGGAGTTACCCATTTAAATCACTGTTTTTCCTGGTAGTTATGTATGTCTGTGAGTTTGAGTGACTATGATGTGACCTAATGTTTCTCCAGGAAACATGTAAATTTAGTGTTAAGGGTAGAGTCCCCTTGCCCTCTTTTTCAGCCTCCAGGTAAGACTAACAAGTAGGGCTGCTTTCTCTTCCAAACACAGCAGGCATTGCCTCGCAATGCTGCATTGGGCTTTTTTGGTAATAGCAAGAAGCTGGAGTCTTTCCAAAGAATAAAAGCTTTCCTTAAAGAAAAGACATTCTCTAGGTACTGGCTGTGAAAACAAGTAGAGGCCTCTTAAGTAGAAATAATGGCAGCCCTTCCTTCAATTCTCCCCAGGAATGACAGTATTAGCGGTTTGAATACATTAAAGACCGGATCACTCTATCCCTACTCCAGGCGGCTCAAATATATACATATTTTTAATTCCTTGCCCTTGGTCAATCAACAAAAGGGGATTGGGACTGAAATCCCACATGAGTCTCCTTGTAATTTAAAGCCCACTTTGCTGAGACAGGATTAGGCAAGATAAAGGAAAAAGCAAGAAAATGAACACAAACACAATTAGACTAAACCAGCCCTGGAGTCAAGTCATGTGTAATTTCCAATAGAAAAAGATTTAATTATGCCATCATGACCAAAATACTTATTAAGTGTCCATTTATATGAGATACTGGACTGAGAAGATATACAGAAAAAGGCAGACTTGGTTTCAGCCCACTAGACAGACAATAATGAAACAGAGAGATATTCAGGATGGGAATTAAATACATTAATGAATATTTACATTCAGTGCAAATGTAGCCCCCATAGAGCAGGCTTGAAACTCAAATAACTAAAGAACAAAGCTCTGGACTGTTCTCACTTGGATGCGTTGGATGCAGAAGGTTGGGGGAGAAGGATGAAGGAGGTTACTTGGATCTGTTATTCTCTCTGTGATATACATGATGTGCTGTTTGTCCAATGGGGAAGGTGTATGGGTAGTATCAGGTGGAGAGGGAGGAAGTCCAGGATTTACACAGCCTGGAAGCTGTTCTCCTTCTGCTCCAAACCAGAGAAACACAACCAAGCCCACATTTCTCTCTGTAGCATACACTGATATAAGTCACAGAAGGTGTATGGAAGAGAGAGACAGCAAGCAAGTCATTGAACTCCATGAACCACCAGGAGCAAGGGTTTTCTCACCCCAGGCCATAGAGATAAGAGAGGCAAACTAGGCTTAAAGCTAAGCATAAGGCTTAGAAACCAACTGAAGGCACCCGAAAGTTTGCCAAACCAAATGAGCTAGGGGTGCAAAGTAGGTATGAAGTAGAGAGCCAGGAATCCAGAAACCAGGAAGATGGGTGAAAGAAAATGGGTTGAGGAAAAAAAAAGGAGAAATTTGCAGCAATTACTTAGAACAGTTACAATCATTTGAAGCTTGTTTTTAGGCTGGTATATGCTGAATTTGAAAAGTTAGATGAGTCATGGAGGTAATTACAAGTGGTAACTTTGTAGGGCACAAATTGGAAATTCCAGCATTGAAAAAATCTGTGCAATAGCCAATTAGGAAACTAGAGTTTGAGGATAGTCCATATCCAAACCAAGGTGTTACTTTTGAGAGATTAGGAAAATAAGGTATGAGAATTCTCCAAGAGTGCTGGCTCTGTTATGAAGTGTTTCTTTCATCACAGATAGGTGTGGGGTACGGAATAGCTGGAACACAGACAAAGGCTAAGAAGAAGACAAATCTAAAAGGACACAGGATCTTTTTCTAAAGCACAACTCCTAAAATGTTTTACCTCACTAAATCCAATGGGAATTTTTCAATCCTTGTTTATTTTCTTGGTCACATTTGATAGAATGGATCAGTGATACCCTCTTGAAAACTTTTGGCATTGGTTCTGTGACATCGCATTCTTCTGGCTTCCCTCCTCACTTGATATCAGTTTCTTCTATGGAGTCCATAGATGGCCTTCAGATAGTTGAGTGAAATTCTAAAATTGTGTATGAAATATTGCTTGTTTGCACTTGAACATTTTTTCCCTTTGGAAAGGAGTTTTAAACTTTCTTTGGATCCTCAAAGTAGTCCTCCTTCACTCCCAACAAGTTAAGAATTACTGCTCTATTCACTCCTCTTGGATGATGTTCTTCTTTTCTGAGGCTTCAGTTAAACTCTCTGTGACAAAGATGTCTGAATCCATATCTCGAGCCTGCTTCTTTCACCTGTGCTTTAGATAAACATATCTAACTCTCTACTGGAAAACACCACCTGGCACATAAAATTCATCATGTTACAGATCAAATTTATTATTTTTTCCTACTGGCCTCAATTCTCCTCTTTACCTGTGTTTTCTACTTTGATTAATGATATTATGTTTTCTTAAGTTTCCCCCAAAGTAGACTTTGAGGCAAAGGTTTGAGTGTAGTGTATTTTAGAGATGATCCCAGGAAGCATTGTAAAAGAGTAGGGAAGTGGGGCTGGGAAGGGAAAATGGTCAATAAAGTGTAAATAATCACACCAGAAACCACTGTGGGAAACCAACACTTATTCCTACTGAGAAAATTCTGTGAACACTATAGAACATATGACTAAAGCTGGGATATTTCTATACCAGCTCCTACCAATCATTTGTTGAGGGCTGCTTTCCATAGGTGTTACTTCTTGAGGACTGCTGGCCTCCTGCATGTACGGGCAAAATGTGCTTCAGTGGCCAGAGAAAGACCTCAGGTGAAGGAATGTAGGGGCTGGGAGTTGGAAATTTGGGTGGCATTTTCCAAAGGGTTAAAGGCAAGAAGACATGAGTGGGGCAACAACAGCATATACTGCAACCATCCACCCAGTGGGTCAGGTTAGAAACCTGAGCATAACCCTTTATTTCTTGCCTCTTTTTCGTTCCTCACGTGCAATTATTTAGCAGGGACTGTTGATTCTATCTCCTGACAGCTTTCAAATTCATCTACCTCTCTTTAATCCCTATTCCCTCTCAGTTCAAACCACCATTTCCTTTCACTCAGACATCCCACAGCAGCCACCTTAATATTTATTTTTAAAATAGTGGATATTTTTTCTCTCTCTTTGCATTCTTGCCTCAGTTCATGAGATGGGAACTTCTGATGGTCTTTCTTCCCTCAGGGAAATGCTGGTGAATGCCAACACTGCTACCGTCTCCATGAAGTTTAGTGGAGGAGACCCTAACATCTTTTGATTCCTCTCCACTCCTGACTTCAGTGTCCCACAGAAAGTATTGAATTTGTCTCAGGGATGGTATTAGGGTAAAGATCATTATTCTGCATGGGGATTTCTCTTTCTCACTCAAGCAATGCCCTCCACCTGTCTGCCTATGAAGTAGCACCTTCTCCTTTCCATTCCTGCTTCCATGTGGTAAACTAACCAGAGAAAGTCCTCTCCACCTTAAAATGGAGTTTGTATATTTCAAATTCATCCAATTAGATAAACTCAATTCAAAAGGAGGAAATAGGAGGAGCAATTAGAACTTGGATGCCAGTGTCTATCAGGGAAATGTAAGTCAAAATCACAATGAGATATCAAATTCACACCTGTTAGAACAGCTGTTATCAAAACAACAAGAGATAACAAGTGTTGCCTAGGATGTGGAGAAATTGGAACCTTTGTAAACTGTTGGTGTGAATGCAAAATGATGCATACACTATGGAAAATGGCATGGAGGTTAATCAAAAAATAAAAAAATAGCACTACTATATGATCCAGAAATCCCACTGCTGGGTGTTTATCTGAAAGAATTGAAATCAGGATCTTGAAGAGTTATCTGCACTGTCATATTTGTTACAGTATTATTTACAATCACCAACATGTAGAAACAACCTGAATGTCCATCGACATATAAGTGTATGAAGAAAGTGTGCATTATACATGCAATGAAATATTATTCAGCCTCAAGAAAAAGGAAATCCTTCCATATGTGACAACATGTATGAAACTCAAGGACACTATGATAAGTGAAATAGTCACAGGATTAAATATTGTATGATTCAATTTATAGGAGTAATCTAAAATAGTTAAACTCATAGAAGCAAACAATAAAAGGGTAGTTGTCAGTACCCAGGGGGAAGGGTAAGTGTGGAGTTGCTGTTAAATGGATATGAAAATTCAGTTTTGCAAGACAAATAAGTTCTAGGGATCTGGTGTAAAACATTGTGCCTATAGTTAATAATACTGTATTGTACACTTAAATTTGTTAAGAGGATAAATTTAGGTTAAGTATTCTTACCACATACAAACATGCACATGAAAGTGTCCAGATGTGGACAATAAAATATATGATCACCCTTCATCTAACCTGTACCTCCCCTTGGCTTAACTTACTTAATCTCGCCTTGGCTTTCCTTCCTCCTGTCATTGCCAATCTTCTTCCCCTGCTCTTTCAACTCCAGCCTGTTTTTGTTCTGCATTCTACTCTGCCTTACCTCTCTGTGTGCCCTCGGCCAGAATATGCTCTGTGCCTGCTGCCTGATTCATTTGCTAACCTCTACTGCTTTTGGGGTCATAGCTTTGTTATCACTCCCTTTGGCAAGTCTTTCCTCACCATCTTAGCCTAGGTTACTGCTCACAGCACTCTGTGCTTTCCCTATTATGACATGTGTCACACTGCATTGCAATTGCCTATGAGGGTATCTGTACCCCTGCTAGACTATGAACTCCATTCAGACAGGGATTGTGCTTATTTGCCTTTCTGTACCCAACACTTGGTGTAATTTACTCTCTGCACACTAGATTCTCAGGAGATACTTGTTGAAAAATGAAAATGTATAGAAAACCAAGATGTAACCTCATTATATAAGTTCCATAGTTTATTAATTAGTATGAGAGTCAGATGGATGAATTTCACAGTATATTTCTTAAAAATTACGAGGCACTTTAAATACAAAATTCCTGTACAGACAAGGGGTAATGGCTATGACCTGGAGTGGGTTGAGCAAAATTCATGGGGGAAGAAAGGACTTGAAGAATAAATTGACTTGAGAAGATTGGAGAAAGCATAGAGGATAGTTCCATGAGGACACTCTAGTGGGCCAAGGCACACAGACCCTTGACTTGAGCCTAGCATGTTCAAGGGACAGTGAGCAGAGCAGTTTGCTTCAAAAACACTAGAAGTGGCCGGATGTGGTGGCTCATACCTATAATCCCAACATTTTGGGAGGCCGAGGCTGGTGGATCATGAGGTCAAGAGATCAAGATCATCCTGGCCAACATGGTGAAACCCCGACTCTACTAAAAATACAAAAAAAATTAGCTAGGCGTGGTGGTGCACGCCGGTAGTCCCAGCTACTCGGGAGGCTGAGGCAGGAGAATTGCTTGAACCTGGGAGGTGGAGGTTGCAGTGAGCCAAGGTCACGTCACTGCACTCCAGCCTGGTGCCTGGTGACGGAGTGAGACTCTGTCTCAAAAAAAAAAAAAAAAAAAAAAAATCACTAGAAGTACATCAAGATGGAATCCTAAAATGTGTTTAAATAACCCACAGGAAGGCAAGAAAAGGTAAACATGGGAATAGGAAATAATGGAACCAAATAGAAAACAAGTAGGCTCGGCACGGTAGCTCACTCCTGTAATCTCAGCACTTTGGGAAGCCGAGGTAGGCGGATCACGAGGTCAAGAGATCGAGATGATCCAGGCCAACATGGTGAAACTCCATCTCTACTAAAAAGTACAAAGCATTAGCTGGGCCTTCTGGCTTGCACCTGTAGTTCCAGCTACTTGGGAGGCTGAGGCGGGAGAATTGCTTGAACCCAGGAGGCGAAGGTTGCAGTGAGCCGAGTTCGTGCCACTGCACTCCAGCCTGGCACCTGGTGACAGAGTGAGACTCTGTTTCGGAAAAAAAAAAAAAAAAAAGAAATGAGAAGAAGTAATAAAATGGCATGCTTAAGTCCTAACATATCAACCTTAATAGTAAACATAACAATAACCTTAATAGTAAAATGGTATAAATGTACCAGCTAAGAGACTGAGTGAACAAAGAACATAATCAACTATATACTTGCTACAAGAAACTCACTTTAAATATAATAGCATATGCAGGTTGAAAGTTAAAAGAATAGAAAAAGATACACCATGTAAACATTAATTTTTTTAAAAAGCAGAAGTGGCTGTGTTAATACTGGTCAAAGTAAACCTCAGAGCAAAGGAAATTACCAGGGACAGATAGGGGCATTACCTAATGATGAAAAAAATCAATCCACTAAGACATAACAATTCGAAATGTGCATGCACAAAGCAACAGAGCTTCAAAATATGTGATGCAAAATCTGATGGAGCTGCAGAGAAATGTGTAAGTAAATGCATAATTATAGTTGGAAACTTCAACGCTGTACTCTCAAAAATTGATAGCACTACATTAAAAGGATAAGAAAGAAAGACTGTGTGTATTCGAGTTTTCCAGAAAAAAGGAACCAGTATTTTATACACATAAATTGTGTGTGTGTGTGTGTGTGTGCGTATATATATATAGGGGAGGGAGAGAGAAGGGGAGAGAGAAAGAGGTTTATTGAAAGGTATTGGCTCATGCAGCTGTGGAGGCTGAGAAGTCCCCTGATCTGCCATTTGCAGGCTGAAGACCTCAGAAAGTTGGTGGTGTAGTTGTAAGGCCTGAGAACTAGAGGGCTGTTGATACAGAGTGCAGCCTAGGTCTGAAGACCTGAGAACCAAGAGTGCTGAGGGCAGGAGAAGATCAATATCCCAGAGCAAGTAGTCAGGCAGAGGGACCGTGAACCCAATCTTCCTCCACTTTTTTGTTCTATTCAGGCCCTCACCTGATTAGATGAGGCACATCCACATTGGGGAAGGCCATCTACTTTACTTAGACCTCAATCCAAATGCTAATTTCTTTAGGTAACACTCTCACAGACACACTCAAAATAATATTTAATCAACTATCTGAACATCTCATGGCTCAGTCAAGTTTTATGACACATAAAACTAACCATCACATTGTGAACAACTGTATACTCATAGAAATCAACAACTTAGATGAAACAAAGCAATTCCTCAAAAAGTACAAACTACCAAAACTCACCAAGATGAAATACATAATCTGAATAGACATAACATTTGTAATTGAAAGCTTTCAAAAAAAAGTCATCTCTACGCCTAGATGGTTTCATTGGTGAATCCTACCAAATGTAAAGAACTAACACTCATTTTACACAATCTCTCCTGAAAATAAATTATTATTGATGTTTTAAGCCACCAAGCTTTGATGTGGGTTATGTAAAAATAGATAACTGAAACACCAGGCCACTTACATTCTCTTGTAATGGTCTTATTCTTTCTGTAACCCATGACAGTCCAAACTGGCTCCTTCCTTGAAGATGAGCTAGTATATTAATTACGGAGAATGTGGCTGGTCTATAAGCAGTTGTTCAGTTTCTACACTTGGCATATAGTTGACCAGTGCCTTACTTACATTGTTCTGTTATTTCTGTTTCTAAATGTTTCTGCTTCATCTTATGCAATTTAGAAACTCTTCCTAGGACACACTGAAGTAAAGTAAATCTCAAAGCATACTCCAGCTGTTGTCGTCTCAAATCCCTCTATCTTTCTGCCTTAGAACTCTGCTCTGCTCAGCGTGGCCATGGAGCATCTTTGAATCTTACGGTAATGGAGAATCTTAGGTTGGTTTTCATTGTTATAACTATTATTTACTGCTAACGTTTATTGACTACTTACTATGTATCAGGACTATACATGTATTCCTCCACAGTTTTTATGTCTGTGCCTGTTGGCAGTTCTGGGTTGGAGATGTCTGCAGTCTGATATACGTGAGGATCAATAAGGAAACCCAAGAAACTCATTGCTGGGTCATTTCTCAAGTCCCAAGATCCCTAGGCATTTCACTTTCTTCTTTCCACTTTCAGAGTTTCCCTATACTCAGTTACTATGTTGTGTTATATATTTGGTTATGTTCAGGTTTTTATTTTAATTGTAAAGAGAAAAGACTTGCAATGAATGGAACTACTCCATTTTGGCCAGAACTAGAAATCCATAACCATTTATTTAGCTTATGAATCTACAATTTGGTCAGGACTCAGTGAGGAAGGCTTATATCTGCCACTTAGGTTGTCAGCTGGGGTGACTCAAATGGAGGCTGGAGGATCCACTTTGAAGATGGCTCACTCCCATGACTGCCAAGTTGGTGCTGGCGGTTGGCTAGGAGCTGATCCAGGGCTGAGAGTTGAGGGCTTGGTTTTCTTCCAGTCTGGTGGCTGGGTTCTAAGGGCAGGCATCTCGTTATAAAAGAAAAACTGCATTATCTTTTATAATAGCCTTAGAAGACACATAGTATCACCTCTGCCTTAGTCAAAAGCAAGTCCTGATTCAAGGGGAGAGAATGTAGCTACCAGCCTCTCAATGGGAGGATTATTGAAAATTCATTATAAGAAACCAGGTGGCATGGCAGATATTGTTGTGGCCATTTTGGAAAGTATTAATATAATCTGCCATACCTGGAATCAAAATAGTAAAAGGAGCAGGTAGTCTGTCAGGCCCGGGAGGGAGATGATTGTTGGTCCTCCCTCAGATAAGAGGTTCTTAAATGGGGAGAGCTTGAAATTTTTTTTTAATGTAGCAATTAAGAGCATGGGCTTTTGAGTCACTTATCATGGGTTCAAACATCATCTCCCACTTCTTGGTTGTGTGTCCTTGGACAAGTTGATTTATCTTCCATAGCCTCATTGTCCTTATTTTCAGGATGATAGTAACAATAAATACTACATAGGGTTTTGTTAGTATTTAATGGGTTAATGAATAGAAAATACTCAGCACAGTACCTGGCCCATACAAAATTATCAAGCTATGGTGATTATTAAAGCTTTAGATGTACATATCACAAATATATACATCATATGCATTACTAGAATTTTAAATTATATTTATCATATGAATTTATAGAGGTGCACACATTATGCTTTAATTGTTAATAAAGTTGAATTTAGTTTCAATGAGCATTTTGGTTTTCTTCATAAAGTCCTCTGTTAACAAATCCCTCTAGTTATCGTTAAACATAACTAATTCAGACAGGAATCTCCAGAACAGAAATTGCTGCCAAGATCTTGGTACACTGAGTTGGGAGAGGAGAGGAGGTAAGCTCCTCTCTCACAAAAAGCTGGCTGCCTTTATTAACCACCTGGACACCCATGAATATCCCACATCTTTCACTACTGCAACACCTACGCAGAGTAGATGCTCTTTAAATGTGTCAGTGGCTTTAAATTCACATTAATACCAGTCTCTCAGAAAACTCTTGGTTGCAGATTGCTAGCAATTACGTATCCAAAAATTTCTCAGTAGGGAAGAGCTGGATAATAATATCACTTAATCAGAAGATACCAGTGGTCTAGCTGTGACTGTGTTTGCAGAAATCCTAGCATCTCATCAAATTCTGGGCCTGCTAGATTAAGCAAATGCCTGAAATTCTGATGCTCTGAATATGAACCCCCTGATCAACCAGTTACTCTGATGCAGGCCCCAGATAAATCTCCAGAGCTCTGTTTCCCTTCGTGAAAATAACATTCTCCTTCTTCACCTCTCATTTCTCTTGCTGAGTGGAGAAAGTGATATCTTTATGACCCTAAGAGGCAATGCATGATTTAGAATAGCTAAGTAAAGAGGGCCATAAACAATGGTTGGGATGCAGAGCACTCGCCACCTTCTAATTTATTTTCTCTCCATCTGACTTTAGATGGAAAAGTAAAAGTTGCTGTTTATTTGCAGGAACAATTTTTTTTATGTCTCAGCTTTATCAAGCTAGATTTGAGTCTGTTTAACATAAATTTCTGAGTTAAACCTCAATTCCAACTAAATTTTCGAAGATGGAAGTATACATTAAATGAAAGTTGGACAGGGTAAATATTTCAGTAAAACTATCTATATTGCAGCCTCTGTTGAGGCTTTGGGTCCACTATGCTCAAGGTACTCAGAAGAAGGTGGGTAGGCTCTCTCCCCTGTCACCCAGAATCGAGTAAACCAGGCTGTGTTGACCTGCCAACCTCTTCATATTATGAGTGCTTCCTACGCCAGACCTTCCCTTCTTTCTGCCACTAATGTGTGTGTCTAGACTACTATCTTGGTTTGGTTTATCTTCCCCCAACCCAAAAGCAGACGCTGAGATGGGGATTTAGAGGAAGACTGCAACATGCCCAGGAAACATATGCAGGAGAGAGAAGTGAGAAGGAAAGATGCCAATAAAAGTGGCATTAATGAGAGGGTTACCTCTGTGGGCAACTGGGGAGCATTCCTACTCAGGATCCCCTGAGAAATTATGTGGAACACTCCTCAGAATTGAGAAGCAAGAAATGGAGAATTTATCTGCCAACTCCCATCTCTCTTTGGTTGAGGGCTGCTCCCAGTGCTGTTAACTCCCTGACAATTTCAGCCTGTCCTGCAGGTAGGCTGAGAATTCTTTTGTAGCCAGAGAAAGCCCTCAGGCAGAGTCACAAGTGTTTGCAGTAGAAAGTCACTGTAGGTGTACAGATGACAATAAGGAAACTGTCCACTGAAGCTGGGTGGGTCAAGGGAATATGAGTGGGACACCAACAAAGGCAGCTGCAACACCTATATTCTTCTTCCTTTATCCCTTTTCACTCTTATCTCCCACCCCAACACCAGGCCCACTCTTACCTTGCCTTTCAAGTTTCAATTAGCTCAGTTCCATTCAGCAACATTCCCTATTGTCTCACACCATCCAAACTCACATGTTTAAATACCTGCTTGACCTTTGTAGGTGTTTACTTTGTGATCCTTGGAATAAAGAAAAATGTAGACATGGCAGATAATGGATAAGGCTTTGGGGAGCCAGAGTAATTGATGTGACTATGAGTAGGAATAGCAGAAGTTCAGAGCAGGAAAGGAGATTGGGACCAAATCATGAGGCATGGGGAATTTTGTTAAGGAATGTGAGCTGCCGTTATGTATTTCACGATGAAGTATGGATTTTAAGTAGTGTGATCAGATAGACACTGGAGATAGATAACTTCAGAGAAGCATGATAGGAATAGTAATTTATGTGTGTGCAAGTGTGCGTTTAAATCCCTCTGGGTAATTTTGATGTAGCTCCTAGTTTTGAGATCCATTGACACACAGGGTGAAAGGAAGGGGAAGACGCTGAAAGGCAGACATTAGTGAGGGACTATGATGGTTAGTTTTATGTGTCAACTTGTCTGGACTATAGTATCCAGTTTTTCAATCAGACACTAATCTAGGCATTTCTGTGAAGGTATTTTGTAGACATGATTAACATTGACAATCAGTTGACTTCAAGTTAAGGAAAATATCTTCCATAATCTGGGTAGGCCTTACCCAACTGACTGAATGGCCTTAAGAGTAGAACTGAGGCTTCCATGAGGAAGAAGAAATTCTGCTTGTGGACAGTGGTGCAGCTCCTGCCTGGTGGCTCCTAGTCTGCTACCTATCTATAGATTTTGGATTTGCCAGTCCCCATAATCATGTAAGCCAATGTCTTTTTTTTTTTTTAATTGGATTTGAGCTCTGGGGTACATGTGCACATCCTGCATCCTGCAGGATTGCTGCATAGGTGCATACATGCCATGGTGGTTTGCTGTCTCCATCCCCCCTCCCCGCTATCGCCTACATCAGGCATTTCTCTCGGTGTTATCCCTCCTCATCCTCCCTGCCCCCTTGCTGTCCCTCCCCTCCCCTCCCCTCTACCCCACAACCTAGCCCTGTGAGTGTTGTTCCCTTCCCTGTGCCCAGGTGTTCTCATTGTTCATCACCTGCCTATGAGTGAAAACATGCAGTGTTTGGTTTTCTGTTCTTGTGTCAGTTTGCTGAGAATGATGGTTTCTAGATTCACCCAGGTCTCTATGAAGGACACGAACTCATCATTTTTTATGAATGCATAGTCTTCCATGGTGTAGGTGTGCCACATTTTCTTTGTCCAGCCTATCATTGATGGGCATTTGGGTTGGTTCCAGGTCTTTGCTATCATAAACAGCACCACAATGAACATAAGTGTGCATGTGCCTTTATGACAGAACAATTTATAATCCTTTGGGCACATACCCAGTAATAGGATTGCTGGGTCAAATGGAATTTCTATTTCTAGATCCTTGAGGAATTGCCACACTGTCTTCTATAATGGTTGGACTAATTTACACTCTTACCAACAGTGTAAAAGTGTTCCTTTTTCTTCACATCCCCTGCAGCATCTGTTGTCTCCAGATTTTTAATTATCGCCATTCTAACTGGCATGAGGTGGTATCTCAGAAATGTGGTTTTGATTTGCATTTCTCTAATGACCAATGATGATGAGCATTTTTTCATATGTTCGTTGGCTTCATATATGGCTTCTTTTGAAAAGTGTCTGTTCATATCCTTTGCCCACTTTTGAATAGGTTTGTTTGTTTTTTTTTTCTTGCAAATCTGCTTTAGTTCTTTGTAGATTTTGGATATTAGCCCTTTGTCTGATGGGTAGATTACAAAGGTTTTTTCCCATTCTGTTGGTTGCTGGTTTACTCTAATGATTGTTTCTTTTGCTGTGCAGAAGCTCTTAAGTTTAATTAGGTCCCATTTGTCTATTTTTAGGTCCCATTTGTCTATTTTGTAAGCCAAAGTCTTGAAAGAAATCTCTCTTCCTCTCCCCCTGATTGTTTCTATTTCTCTCTTAGAATACAGACTCACATTGGCTATTGACAAAGTTCAGATCAGTGAAAATCTATCTGGGACTGTGGGAAAGGAGCTATGAATTGTGTTTAAGAGACATTTTTGAGAGGGAATCTTGAAATCAGAGGTAAGGCTTAAGGTAAGGGTGAGAAGTAGAAAATAAAAATAAGGTAAGATTTCTAGTCCTATAGAGTGCATCGATGGTAATGCCATGAGTGGAGAATAGCAACTAAGGAATGATGGCAGAGTCGCCAGTATTTGAGTACATGGTAAATTTAATGTGCTTGAGGAACTTTGCTATATGTCCAGCTGGCATTTGAAAATTAGTTTGATTCTCAGAGAGCTATCTGGGCTGGAGAGAAGAATATGATTGTTGAAAGAATGTTCTCTTTTTCCTAAATTATTCCTATTTCCTTTAGGAAATTTTTATTCGGTCATCTTTTTTTCCCCATGATAACTGTTTTTCTTATATATCTGGTGATCCTTAGAGGTCAGTTCATATGCAGGCAGAAGCTATAGTCAATGCATATGCTGTGTATAACTACGAGGGATGGGATGAAGACTTAGTGACAGGTGTACCTAAGACAATTCTTTAATAAAGTAACCAGAGCTTTTCCATTCTTTAAATTGATAGGCTTTAATCTTGAGCCCTTGAAGATGGCTGCCATGTTTTACATTTCTGGTTCCTGCCTTCCTTTTCTATAAATTCAATCCTATGTGCTTTTCCTTCTTATTGGATTTAAAAATTTTGAGTTCAGTTCCAGTTTTTTTAAATTTCTTTTCTTGTGTTATGATTTAATATTTTTGTATATTAAAAAATTGTATTTTTCTTTCCTTGGTATCTTAGAGGAGAGGTGTGGTGTATATTCTATATTTGCCACTCCAGATTCACATTACACCCAACTCTGCCCTGCTCTGTGTCTCAGGAGCTGACCTGTATGGGCTGCATCAATAGGTAGGCCCTCTTGCCCTCCATTCTGGTCGAGTTCAGCTAACAGAAGGAATTGACAAGAGATTGGAAGGCAGGAAATGAGAGAGAGGTTAGGTGAGGCCAAAATTTGATAAGGGCTTCATTCCTCTACTCATAGCTCCTATCCAGCAATTCTTTCCTACAGCCACAAGTCTCACCACCTTCTGGTATTGGCTCATTCCCCATGCCCACTCCGTGCTGGGGGTGGTAGTGTGGTAGTAGCTTAGTATTCTTGCTGAATCTGTGGTGCTTCACTATTCCTTTTGCTTTCTCTTAATCCTATATATACCTTGTAAGAGTCCCTTAATTGTACTCTTTTAAATCATACTCTTTGAGAGTTCCCTCTAATTCCTACCAAGATTCAGACCTATACAGGAGTGGAGAGAGAGACGTGAATTAGAAGCCCAGTGAAAGAGATTATGAGGGCATTTGGAGGATTTCAATGCCCATTATTTAACTTGAAATGACTAATTTTTCCATTTGTTTATTGTCGAGACACAATTTAAAAGTTAAAATTCCAACACTGGAATGAGATTGCTTGGGTCTAAATACTAATTCCACAATTACTAGCTGTGAATCCTTGGAAATCTACCTTACCATTTTGACCTCCAGTTTTTTTCATTTTTAAAATAGAGATAATAATATCTACCTCATTGCTGCTATTGTGAAGATTAACTAAGTTACTATAAGTGAAATGCTGACAACAGCTCAGAAAGGACTTTTTAAATGTTAGCTGCTATTATAATAGTTGTTATCACTATTATTATCTTTTCTTCTCATTCTCTTGTCTAACATGTAATAGGCAGCATGACTCAGCACCGCATTTAGAGCTAGAAGGACTATTTTCTTTACAGCAGGCTGCTGCTTTGGTTTCCTGTGCGAAATTATTTAGCTGAACGGAGAGAAACTGAACACTTTCATCAATTGTAAGAAGTTCCCACATTCATTCCATTTGTTTTACCCAGCATGCTAGTGCCCATGCCAGGATTCTTGAATTTTCTATTTCCTTTCTTCTTTTCAACCCTCTACAACCAGGCAAAATTCTAAATTATGCTCTCTACCCCAGTAAAGGGAAACAGTTTCTGTTGCCCAAACTTGAGTGCATGAGTTTGGTGAGGGACAGTTCTAGTCTCTATACTCTGGTGTCATATGCCTGTTTCATCAAGCCCATTCTCTTCTTGGTGTAATTGGTTTCATGCCTGACTGAGATGGAAAATGTAGGATTTTACAGTTTTTAGATCTGCAGCTAACATTCTGGAGACTCTACAAACAAGACACGATGGAGTGTGAATCAGTTACTGCTCAATGATGTTAACAGAATAAGAATCCGATTTAGTCAAGGTTCTTTTAGTTGTAAGTAATAGAAACCCACTCAAACTTGTTTCTGCCAAAAGGAGGAATTTATTATGAGAATACAAGGATAATCACAGAGCTCAAGGGCAGGAAGTAGAGCCAAGCTTCTTTGTGAATTGGAACCATGAGTAGAAAGCTATAACAGCAGGTTTAGCTTGTCCGTCTGTCTCACTGCTTGTTCTCTTCCTATGTGCCTTTCTCACTCTTTATCTCCATGCATAGTAGGTAATAACTGGCCTGCAGTTCACACATTTACTTGTCTCCCTTCCAGCCACAGGAAGAGATTAACCAGCTATTCAGAATCTCCCTTGTATATTCCAAGGAGAGAGACTGTGATTGGATCAGTTTGGGGGCAATCTCTATCTTGGATCCAATTAGCTGTGATCTGAGGCTCAAGGTCACATACTACAATCATGGTTTTCAGAGTCCTATCTCTATGGATGAAGGGAGCAATTCTCAGAAGAAGAAAAATGGTTAATGTTGGGATAGACAGACATCATTAAAATCTCTCTTTCACTTTCATTTTCCTCTTTCCTCTAATTTTTCCTATTCCCGCATGGCAGAAACAAATTTTTCTTATATGATTAAAAAAATTAAAAAACTATTTTCACTCTTTTAATAATTTCTCCATACTACTGAAATAACTGAATGTGACTCATAAATTAGATCTTAAATTACAAACCACCAGGATCTTGGAATTTTCTGAAACTAGAGACTGTAGACATTAAGGGTCCCTGACAATTTAAAGCCAAGTTTTATGCTCATTAGTTTGGGTATTTAGTGGGTATTACAAATATCATTGTGCTTTGTGGGAACTATCTTCTTGGATTTTATTTTATCTTCTAGAGACTAGCTTGATGAAATGTTTGTCATGTTTTTGATGTCCTGTGGTCTGAAGTGAGAGGCCAGCCTCCCAGTTTGGGTTGCAGTTACTTCCTTACTTCAGGATATTGTAATGTTACAGTAGATAGTCAGGCAGACATGAGTAGGGCAGCAGAGCATCTCCCTCTTACCAGGAATGTCAGGCAACCCTCACATGATGATCAGGTGGTTGTTAAGCTGTCACGCTAAAATAATAATTGGTTGCAGCCCAGGGCCAGGAAAAGGCAGTCTCCCTATAAACAGAAACACCTGAAAGTCGTGGTCAGCAGCTACCCAATGAGATCTCAGGGGTTGGGCGAGTGGGCTGAAGCATGTGCATTAAGAGTCAAAACGGGAGCATTTAACTGGTATCTGACCTTCTAGGGATGCTCTACTGGTTCCTATGGAAGGGAAGAATGCCTCAAGTGAGCATGCATACAACTTCAGTAAACACACCGTGCATGCTTACTTCCCAAGTGCTAGAAGGCCACTGCATATGTGGACAGCCTACGCCAAGGGAAGAATCATGGGAGAAGGGACGCAAGATGCCCAGAAGCATGCCAACATATGAAACCTCAAGTCAAAAGGTCAAACCATGCACTTGATCTCTCAAGTCACCTGTTGACCCTCTTCCAAGTGTATTTTACTTCCTTTCATTACTGCTCTAAAGCTTTTTTGATTAACTTTCACTCCTGCTTTAAAACTTGCCTTTGTCTCTCCTTCTGTCTTATTCCCCTCAGTTGAATTCTTTCTTCTGAGGAGGCAAGAATAGAGGTTGCTGCAGACCCATATGGATTCACTGCTGGGAACAGTAAACCCATTAATGGCTTGACTTAGTTTATTCTTAAGAGTTGGTATCTGAGTACAGCCTGGCTATAAGAATAGGATGAGGATTTCTCAGCAGTGAGAATAGTGGTGGCAGTAGCAGAGAAGAAAGAATGACTATGTGATACATTGAATACTCAGCAGTATCTTATAGAATATTGCAAGATACCCATCTCTTTATGTGTGTGAAGGCAGGTAATGATCACTGGGCAAAATTCTTCGTGATTTTGGGATTTGTATGTTGGTGAGGACCTTAAAAGAGTACTTGGAATAGTCTCAAGATAAATGACACAAGTTTCTAGCTATGATCTTCCCTTCTTTCCAGGTTGGCCTGTTTTCACTGTGTGTTTTTGAAGAACATCATGCATTTGTCATTTTGCTCAGTGTCAATCCCAAAGCATCAGTGTAGTCATGGCAGGGTAATTCCTTTCAGCAGACTGGAAAAGGAAGACCTAAAGTATGGGGAAGATGAAACTCTGTTGCTTTGCAATAGTCAAGCTGGGACATCAGGGACAATCTGATTAAATATCTTGGACAGAGAGACAAAGAAATTGCTGTGAGCTCTCTGTGGGGCACTTTTCAGTTTAGAAGTTTCTCCTTCACAAGGCTCATCTTCTAGCAAATAGCACAGACAGCAGTTAGATACTATGCATTCAATGGATATTTTATCTTCTGCCTTTTCTTATTTGTTTTAATTGTTGAAATAACAAGCTTTGAAAATATCATCGATGTCAGAGACATATGCCTTGACCTTCACCACTGGTTCCTGCAAACCCACAGGAAAAGCAGATAGCACCAGTGAGCGAGGGCTTGATCCAAAGCAGGATTTTAATTAATCGTTTCTGGAACACAAACTGTAAAATGGATGCCATAAGAGGTATGAGTAGGTTTTCCTGCTGCTTTGTGAGTTTAACCACATATATCTTCTTACTGGCCAAGTAAATAAAGTCACCATCCAGAACATTTAAGATAATAAACCCTGAGAAACCATAAAGTAATGAAATGTACTTTTTTCACTAATTCTCTAGCACTGCTTTTACTTCACTGTGGTTGAGTAGGAGAGAGTTGTTTTTATGAGGTTGTATTATTTATTTTTAAATAAATAAATGTTTATTGAGCACCTACTATGTGCAAAGCATTATCTTAGGCCTTGTGTAAATAAACACTAGCACATGGACAGGTATAAAAAGGGACAAGTGGCATTACAACTAGAGGGGTGAGTGTAGAGATTCTCATTTATTTCTTGCTGTCTTTGTCTCATGCTGATTCTTTTTTTTTCATTGATCTGAAAGGACATCCTGGTAACTTGAAAGCTTATGACATTTCTCTTCTGATCCCCTCATTATTTCTGTAGCAAAGAAGCTCTTAGAACTTGTGCTGAGTGGAGAGTGGTGAGAGCCTCCTTGCTGATAACAGTCCCCTAAGGCCTGGGTGTAACTGAAAGAGAAAATACCACTTTAGTCCAGGAAGCATTTGAATTGATTTTGGTGCACCCACACCGAGTTCAGTAATACACCATTCTCTAGAGCACAAGCTTTCAGGAAACTCAGCTGTGGTGGATGCCATGATGTGCTGATTGCCCTTCAGAAATGAAGCACTTACTCCCCCAGTTGCTGGGAGTGCTTCCTGCAGACTGTCTTCAGCTGTCAGCCTTTTTGGTGATTGCCTCCACTGAAGAAGACTGCCTCAGCCGAGATCTTACCTCCTTCCTGGGGAAGTTTGCATCCAATGACTGAGCAGTGTACAGACATGAAAGTCCAACCCCCTTGTTTTAACCTGATATGACCCTGAAAGACCATCCCAGATCCAGAGCTACCCTGGGGTTGGCTGAACCTTTGTTGGGCTTTCAGAACAGCCTAATTTCTTACGCCCACTTTTGCTTCCTTCCCCTCCTCTTCACAGGGCTGAACACCTAACAGCTCCTAATAAATGTCGAGGCATGCTCATCTCTGTCTCAAATTCTGCTTTCCAGAAACCCAAACTATGATATCAACCCTCCAGAACACAGCCTGAACTCAGAAGCACGTAGGAAAGGAATATGAGAAACTACAATAATCATCATGAAGCTCTTACACAAAAGGCTTCTCTGAAAAGGATCTTATTTATCCTTCACTTATGAAGCTTAGTTTGGCCGGATATGAAATTCTGGGTTGAAAATTCTTTTCCTTAAGAATGTTAAATATTGGGCCCCCAATCTCTTCTGGCTTGTAGGGTTTCCCTGAGAGGTCTGCTATTAGTCTGATGGGCTTCACTTGTACGTAACCTGGCCTTTCTCTCTGGCTTCCCTTAACATTTTATTTTTCATTTCAACCTTGAAGAATGGGATAATTATGTGTCTTGGAGATGATACATTCTTGTGGAGTATCTTACTGGGGTTCTCTGCACTTCCTGAATTTGAATGTTGGCCTGTCTTGGTAGGTTGGGGAAGCTCTGCTGGATGATATAGTAAAGTAGGTTTTCCAACTTGGTTCCATTCTCTGTCTCTTTCAGGTACTGCAATCAGTTGTAGATTAATTCTCTTTACATAATCCCATATTTCTTGGAGGTTATCTTCATTCCTTTTCATTCTTTTTTAAATTATAATTTTAAGTTCTGAGATACATGTGCAGAATGTGCATATTTGTTACATAGCTATACATGTGCCATAGTGGTTTGCTGCACCCAGCAACCCATCATCTATATTAGGTATTTCTCAAATTCTATCCCTTCCCTAGTCCCCCACCTCTGGCAAGCCCAGGTATGCAATGTTCCCCTCCCTGTGTCCATGTGTTCTCATTGTTCAACTCGCACTTATGAGTGAGAACATGCAGTGATTGGTTTTCTGTTCCTGTGTTAGTTTGCTGAGAATGATGGTTTCCAGCTTCATCCATGTCCTGCAAAGGACATGAACTCATCCTTTTTACGGCTGCATAGTATTCCATGGTGTATATGTGCCACATTTTCTTTTTTCTCTATTCTTGTCTACCTGTCTTAATTCAGAAAGCCAGTCTTCAAGCTCTGAGATTTTTTTCTCTGCTTGGCCCATTCTGTTATGAATACTTGTGCTTGCATTTTGAAGTCTTGCAGTGTGGTTTTCAGCTCTAACAGGTCAGTTATGTTCCTCTCTAAACTGGCTATTTTGGCTGTCAGCTCCTGTATTGTTTCATCATGATTCTTTTCTTCTTTGCATTGGGTTACAACATGCTCCTTTAGCTTAGCAAAGTTTGTTATTGTCTACATTCTGAAGCCTACTTCTTTCATTTCACCCATTTCAGCCTCAGCCCAGTTCTGAGTCCTTGCTGGAGTGGTGTTGCAATCATTTGAAGGAATAGGGGCACTCTGGCTTTTTAGTTTTCAGCATTTTTGTGTGGATTTTTTCTCATCTTTGTGGGCTTATCTGCCTTTGATATTTGGGGTTGCTGAGCTTTGGATGGGGTTTTTGTGTTTTGTTATTGTTGTTTTCTGTTTGTTTGTTTTTCTTTTAACAGTCTGGCTACTCTCCCATAGGGCTGCTACAGTTTTCTGGGGAACTGGTCCAGACCCTAGTTGCCTCAGTTCTTCCCATACCTGGAGGTATCATGAGTGAAGCCTGCAAAATAGTAAAGATGGTAGCCTACCCCTTCTTCTGGAAGCTCCATCCTGGGGGTTACTGACTTATTTCTGGCCCAAATATGCCTGTAGGAGAAGGCTGGGGACCCTGGTTGGGAGGTCTCACCATGTCAGAAGGAGTGATATCAGGGACTTTCTTAAAGAAGCAGTTGGGCTGCGTTTTGGTAGAGCAACTGTGCTGTGTTGGGGATCCCTTCAGACCCCAATCAGTTTGGGTTCTCCAAGGCCCACAGGCTGGACCAGCCGAGAAGCCTGAATGACCAAGGTGGCAGCCTGTCCCACCCCTCAAGAACTCCATCCCGGAAAGAGATTAGAGTTCTGTTGGGCTGGAAGAGCACAGGTGGGGGTGGTTGGAGGCCCTGGCTGGGAAGACAAACCCCATAAAGAGGAGTGGATTGAGGTCCCACTTAAAGAAGCAGTCTGGCCACAGCTTGACAAAACAGCTGTGTCATGGTTGGAAACCACATTTGTCCCTGTTGACTTGAACTCTCCAAATCTTGCAGGCTGGAACCACTGAGTCATCCAACCAACCTGGGTGGTGGCCCTTCCCTTCTGTAGAAACTCCATCCCTAGGTGAGAACAGAGATCTGTCCATCATATATGCGGGCGGGTGGGTAGGCATGGCTAGAGGGCCTGGTCGTGAGGTCCTGCCCAGTTAGGAGGAAGGGATTGGGGCCCCGTTTAGAGAAGCAGTCTGGCCACAATATGGCAAAGCCACTGTGGGGCATTGCTGGGGGATCCTTCCTTGATTGAATTGTTTGGAGTCTCCAAAGCCCACAGACTAGAATGGCTGAGTCAACCAAACAGCAGAGATGGTACCCACCCCTCCCACTGGAGGCTCCAATTTATCTCAGGCAAGCTCCACCTTGTTTCCAGTGGTTGGCTGGAATTCCAAGCCAGTGGGTCTTGTCTTATGAGGTGCTGTGGAAGTGGGGTCCACAGAATGATGCTACTTGGATTCCTGGGTTCTGCCCCCTCCCTAGGGATATGTGTGGACCTTCTGCCTTGCCTGAGTTGCAGACACATTTGTTGGGGATCCTGGAACCAGACTATGCAAAGCTCCTGGGTCTATGCTTGCCTGAGTAGCTGCTCTACCAAGACTCCACATAGCTCTGTGTGTCATACCTAAGGCCCTGGTGGCATGGGCTCATGAGGGGTATCTTCTGATCCATGGTTTGCAAAGATCTATGGGAGAAGCATGGTTTCCCATGATCGCACAATCATTCACTGCTTCCCTTGGCTGGGGTTCCCTTGGCTCTGTGTCACTCCCTGGTGGGCCATCACCCCACCCTGCTTTTCTTTGTTCTCTGCAGGTCGAGTCATCTTCCTGATCAGTCCCAATGAGACTACCTGGATATTTTAGATGAAGTTGTTGTATTCACTTGCCCCTTTCATTCCTCTAAGTGCTGCAGATCTCAGCTGCTTCTAATCTTCCATCTTGGCCCCTCTGAACTCTCTTTAAATTATACCCTGACTGTTTTGATTATTTTAGGTTGACATTTGATGACCTGCGGATGGGACCTGAAGCAAGCTTCCTACAATCCTCACTGCTTTGCTAACATTTGGAACTTTAGTACAGCATGAGTGACTTTCACTTATTTGACTTCATCAGAGCTGAAGAAGGTCTCTGGTATGGCTTCTCTCAGGTTTTGAATCTCCCTGGTTTTGGCTGAGATTCGTACTTTATTCAAGCATCCTGATTCCACTCAACAAAACTTAATTGAAGCTTTACTTTTAAAAGTAGGAGTTTCATTTGTTATTTCTCTAAAGATTCTGCTGTTTGCTGATACTATTATTAGTATAATTTGATTTTGTTTTAAAAGCTCATAAAATACTGATACATGCAACAACATGGATGAATGTTGAAAACATTATGCTACGTGAAGGAAGCCACTCGCCGAGGACCACATACTGTATGTTTCCATGTATATGAAATCTCCAGAATAGGAAAATCCATAGAGACAAAAGTCAGATTAGTGGTTACCAGGGGTAGAGGTGAGTGGGTGGAGGAATGAGAAATGACAACTAAGGGGTAAAGTGTTGCTTGTCAGGTAATGAGAATATTCTAAAACTGATTGTGGTGACTGATGCACAACTGTGTGAACACACTATAAGCTATTGGATTGTACACTTTAAATGGGTGAATTGTATGGCATGGTATGTCAGTTACATTTCAATAAAGCTGTTTAAAAAATACTCATGAAGACTAACTGGAAGCTCCTCAAGTGAAAAACATCTTGCAGCCTAAGGCAATGTTTACAAAAGGCTCTCCAGACTATCTTCTTGTTCTCTAATCTAGATGGGCTACTTCTCTGAGTTTCTATAAACTACTTTCCTTTGGCTGCTCACAGCAGTTCTGCCCCTTGGCTGAACTCTCATCTCAGACCTAGTCCTTGCCCCTCAGTCTGTCATTAGTGCATTGAACCTTTTCCCCTATGGCTCAGACTGGTTCCACAGTCTTACCCTCATCTCCATCAGTCCCAATACTACTCTCCCTCCTCCTTCCTCAGTCTGCTGGGCAAATTTCTAGCACATCATCAAATTAGCCTCTCTTCAGTCCTTGCAGATATATCCCCCTTACAAAATATCATCTAGTGCTCTCCACAGACACAAGGCTGGGAGACCAGTGGTCAGAGATGCTGGAGAGAGCAGTTTGAGCACTGGGAAGAAGATTGAATTGGAATGACCAATGCTTCTGAAAGTTTAATGTAAACACAAATTAACTGAATCAAAGGGGGGTCTTGTTAAAATGCAGATGCTGATTTAGCAGCTCTGAGGACTTAGATTGTACATGACTAATAAGCTCTCAGGTGATGCTCTGGTGGTCCTGGGACCCCACTATGAGTATTAAGGAGACAGACCATCTCTGAGGTCTATTTTAGCTCTTCCATTGCATCTTATACTTGACCAAGTTGATCACAGGAGACCCAGCTACATCCCATCTGACACTGCTGATGCAGCTCATTAACAGCTCCTGCAGAGTTCTCTCTGGAGGCCCTGGCAGTGCAAGTTACAATGTAAAAGAATGGAAAATGACTTTTCCCTTAAGCAGGATAATATTGCTAGAATTAAGAGTCATATCAACCAAATATGGAACATAAAATATGATCAAAGTACCATCAAATCATCTGTCTCACCAAAGTTGATTAATTTCTGAGGAATGTTTTTATTTGACTTATATTTAAGTGTCATTTCTTAATAGGTAGTATATAAAACCATTTTTAGAAGTTGGCAAACTGTGTCAGGAGTAAGAGAAAAAGAGAACTCAAAAGTGTTATGATAATTTTTATTTCAACGGTTGATTCAGAACACTAGGAAGTCAAGAGAGTAAAATCTATAGATTTCTAGATTACAATAATTATTACAATCACCATGTTATTATTAATTTTATTATTTTAAATCAGAATAAAAATCCATTTGTACAGAAACATGTGTCATACTAAACTGTAGTCCCTGATATCATTCCTTCCCAGTTATATCTATTTTTAAATGCATTTGCCCCTTTTTTCTTTGTAGCTACCTCCACATTCTTAAATACAATATATTATTCTACTATTTCTTGATATATCAGTTGTATACATGATATATTGCCTGTCTCTATAATGAATGAGAATTTTGCTTCTGTATTTCTTATCTCCTCATCTTACTAACCAATTCATATCCCTATTTCAGTTCCACTGTTAGTTAGCTCTGTAGATTTAAGTAATATATTTTAATTTTACCAACTAGATACAAAGTACAGAATCCTTAACTCCTCACTTTTTAATGAGAATGTTAAGGATGCTCCGCTTTCTCAACTCTTCTCTCACGTGTCCACCTCCTAACTTTTGCCCCCATACACTTGCATTTCTATTTGAAGGTTCATAACAACCATGAGCATATAATTCAAGTAAGTAAATCCTCTCCTTTTCTGTGGGTTAATTCTACAAGTGAAAAATAAAAATATTTACATCACTGTAGCTATATAAATATTGTTCACTGTCAGACAAAGTAGTATGTTATAACATTTCATTTTTCCAAAGCTATTTCTTAAATTTTCTTATTGTCTTTTTATTGCAGTAATAGATTAGGCCCTGAACCTGAGATAGTCTTACTCAAAAAGTACTTACTTTTTTAGTTAAAAGTCTCAGAAAATTCCCAGATCTTCTTTTCTTACCTTAACATAGTGTCTTAATCCATTTGGTGCTACTATAACAGAATATCACAGACTGGATAATTTATAATGAACAGAAATTTATTAGCTCATAGTTCTGGAGGCTGGGGTGCCCAAGATCAAGGGGCTGGCATCCTACAAGGGCCTTCTTGCTGTGTCATCCCATGGCAGAAGGTAAGAGGGAGAGAGAGATCAAGAGGTTGAACTTATAACCTCAAGTCTTTTTATAATCAGCATCAATCTATTCATAAACGTAAAGCCCTCATGACTAATTAGGCCCCACCTCCCAACAGTGTTGTACTGGGGAATAAGTTTTCAACACATGCTTTTGGGGGGACATAGTCAAACCATAGCACATGGGTTTTGCACCTGTTTGAATTTTGTTATGTCCCGAACTCATCCTTTTTTTCTAATTCTTAGTGAAGTTTGAGCTCACATTGCTCCAGGGTACAGGATAATAAGAAGCATCTGTCTCTTTAAAACTTGCTCTGGAGTAAAAGACTTACAAATCTTAGATGGTTATCTGGGCTCTGGAAGGTCAAGATTCCTTTCCCTTGCATTAGTGTATATATATTTTTTGAGACAGAGTTTTGTTCTGTCACCCAGGCAATGGCATGATCTTGGCTCACTGCAACTTGTGCCTCCTCAGTTCAAGCAGTTCTCCTGCCTCAGCCTCCCGAGTAGCTGGGTTTACAGGCATGTGCCACCACACCAGCTAATTTTGTATTTTTAGTAGAGACGGGATTTCTCCATGTTGGTTAGGCTGGTCTCCAATTCCTGATCTCACATGATCTGCCCGCCTCAGCCTCCCAAAGGGCTGGGATTACAGGTGTGAGCCACTGCACCCAGCTTGCATCAATTTTTTTTTAAACTGTAGCTCACTACCCAATAGTGGGACATGAAGTTAATTTGCTGGGTCACAACCAACGTATTGAAAAGTGAAATAGAATAAACAGACTTCACCATCCATAGTAAAGTTTAAGTATTTTAAAAATAATATGTATGTATATATTTGTGTGTTCTGATTGCATGTAAAATATATATTATTGTTGGTTGCTCTCAAAAAGGCTTGAACAATTCTGTCTTGCATGCTGAATGGGTCTCTTTTTGGCCTGATTTCTGGTTTTAAAGTTGGCCTTTTTGATCAGTGTATAACTCTCCTTGGTATTTTAGAGATAGGACCTCAGTGTATCTAACAGAGCTTCAGGCTCTAATTCTTTTTTTTCTGAAATTCATCTTCCCATGTGAATTACTGAGACCTGTTGTGGCTCAAGTTCCCTATGGATTTCTGGACATCATCTTCCCTGGGATTCCTGATGGGAAATGGCTGGTCTCCTTTTGTGCCTTGCCTGGTGTATTGAAAACCAGAATAGATCATTTATTACTCAAATTATCTTCAAAAATAATTATGATATGAAATGAGTAATACTGTCCAGAAAATGTAGACAGTGAACACTTTCTTGAACTTCAAATATATTATGCCAGTTTTAAAAAATAATAAGAATAAAGATTAAGTACATAAAGAGACAAAATGTATATATGAATACTTTTTAATTACATGACTGTCATTTTGGGGGAAAATGGTGACATGGTGAGGGGACACATAAAGAAACATGTATGAAAGCATTAATACCACCAGGTTCAGAGGACAATTTTGTTTATGAAATAAGAGAATTGAAGTACGTTGGTTTCTGTTTTTCCGTATTTATAGTCATTTTGCTATCACTTTTTATTTTGAATCTACTGTTTAAATACAGGGATGTGCTGTACCACAGGGGATGGAGCAAGGAAATTCATCCAAAGTGAGCTCCATTCACTTAGAACTGTTATCTTCTCTAAAAATGGGCCCATGTAGCTGAGATTATGTGTGTCAGGATGACTCTATAACTGGGTGTTCTCTGAATTTATTTCCTTGTAAAATACTATGTTGATTGAAGAATAAGCAACACAAAAATTTTGTATTGCTTATTCTTTTCCAGTTTACATATATATAACAGTTTTAAAACTTAAAAGTAATCACAGCAACAAGAGATTTTTTTTTTTTTTTTTTTTTGCAGGGGGAATATTTTCTTGCTGACTTGTTTAGAATTGTTAGCACATGGTGAAAATCAAGCAGACGGACTAGCTGGTGTTATTATTGTTTTAAAATAATCTGTAAACAATGTGGTCTTTTATTGTCTGTACTTGGGACTGACTGTTTCCACTGTCCTACCTGTGGCACTACAAATTCCAGGAAGAAAAGTCACTCCCACTCTTTTATGAGTTCTTTTGATAATGTGTTTAGAGCCCTCAAAAACAATTAGGGAAATGAACCTGTGAAACAATGCAATGATTCTTGCCCACAGCTAGGCCCTCATTTTGTTTTGGTAGGCTTTAGGCCAGGAAACAGGTTTATGGACCTTTCTTGGCTCTGTGGGAGTACTCCCAGCAAGAGTGTGTGTGTGTGTGTGTGTGTGTGTGTGTGTGTGTGTGTGTGTGTGTGTTTGTGGGGGTGAGGTGGTGGGCAGGGGATAGATGGTAGGTATTGGGTGGAATGCGGAAAACACACGGAAAGAAATTTGGCTACAGAGGGTTCATAGGATACACATAGATGCCAAGTGAAAGGAAATCCCTGAACATCTGTAATACTTCTAAGATAAAGTCTAATCAAAATATTGGGTTATATTTGCCAGTATACTTGCAAGTTTACATGGGCACTGCCTCTCTGCTTCTCACCCCTATCCTCAGTTATTTTTCTCTTAGTTACAAACACCAACACATACTTTTCCTCAGATTCTATAAGCAGAGCCACAGGTTGTTTGGTTTACCTTTCTTTGCTTTTATTTTTCTTCACTTTTCAAAGAGGAGAATATCTGTGACTGACTTAATCCGCCTCCAGCATTATAAATGTGCCTCTGTGGCTTAGTTTCTCACCTGTTTCAGTGGCAAGGGTCCTAGCTTTGTAAACATGTAGCTTACCAAGTTGAGTCCACCCAGCCTAGTCTAACTTTCAGAGCTCAGTGGGTGGATTTCTTCTAGGGAACAAGATACTTAAAATGGAGGAACAGCTTGGTGCTAATGAAATTGTTTCAAACAGGAACTCTCTGGCTTCAAACTGTCTTCCTGTCTTATTTTGAGCTCATCATTCTCTTGCCTGAATGCCACATAAGAACTAGCCTGAGCTTCTAGATTTCTCCTCTTGTTTTATACCCACTTGTATCCTGCCATGTATCCCTGTCATGTATTCCTTCTGGCATTAGGGCCAGCTTGGCCTGTGCTTCCCTTTCCGATTCATCTAGTGGAGAAGGTATTCTCATCTTTCAAGGTTCAGTTTCAAGGCTGCACCTTCAATGCAGTCTGCTATCCCAGCCAAATGCTCTCTGTCCTTTCTCTATAGCCTTAAGTCCCTTACTCTGTTATTGCCCGTGTGACTTTCATAGCTTGCTGCTCTGCACTTTAGATATCCACTTGTGAGGGTGGGTAACTTATGCAGCCAATGGACTATAAACCACTTGAAGGTAGAACCTAACTTTCTGAACAATTTTGTGTTCACTATACTGTGTATCATGTATCCTTGAACAAAATGTATGCACAATAAGTTTTCTTAGTGGATAAAATGTTTAAAAATGGAATGAGAGTCACAAAATATATCCCTGCATTAACTGTGTGTGTATATGAAGGTATTATTTAAACAGTTTCTGTGATTCTGTTAATACAAAGCAATGCCTTTCAAAACAACAAGAAAAAGACAAATATTTCAATAGATAATTTGGAAAATAATGTGATCATTTTGAAAATGTTGATTAGATATTTGTGTTTCTTCTTTGGTAAAATGTGTATTGACTATCAATAGTAATCAAGAAAATACAAATTGAAATGACAGAAAGAAAACCACTTTTTGGCCTGAGTGGCAAAGGTTTTTTAAAATGGTGTAACCCCTAGTGTTTGGAAAAATTCCATGTGAGATCTGATACACTGCTGGGAAATTGTAAGGTTGGAGAATCTTTCTGAATAGCACTTTGCATGAAGAGACTTAAAATGTGCATTTTCTATAACCATTTTAGAGAACTATTTGACAGAATGTACTGAGAATGAAAATATGCCATCTCAATAAACTAGTAATGGCACTCCTAAGTATTAATACATATCCAACAGAAGTTTGTGTGTATGTGTCCCATGGTGAGCAGATCTATGCAAACCTACCCCCAAAAGGCCGAGGAAGACAAGGGACTGAAGAAAGAGGCTGAAATATGGTACTGGTACAAAAACAAACATATAGAGAAATGAAGCAGAATAGAGAGCCCGGAAATCAGGCTGCACACCTACAACCATCTGATCTTTGACAAAGCTGACAAAAACAAGCAATGGGGAAAGGACTCCCTATTCAATAAACAGTGCTGGGATAACTGGTTAGCTACATGCAGAAGATTGAAACTGGACCCCTTCCTTATGCCATATACAAAAATCAGCTCAAGACGGATTAAAGAGTTAAATGTAAAACCCAAAACTATAAAAACCATGAGAGACAACCTAAGCAATGCCATTCTGGACATTGGGCAAAGATTTCTTGACAAAGCTGCCCGAAGCAGTTTCAACAAAAGCAAAAATTGACAAATTAGATCTAATTAAACTAAAGAGCTTATGCTCGGGAAAATGAATTACAAAAAAAGTAATCAGACAACCAACAGAATGGGAGAAAATATTTGCAAAATATTCAACTGACAAAGGTCTAATATCCATCATCTATAAGGAACTTAAACAGATTTATAAGCTAAACAAACAACTGCATTAAAAAGTGGGCAAAGGACATGAATAGACCCTTTTCAAAGGAAGACATACATGTGGCCAACAAGTGTATGAAAAAAAGCTCAACATCACTGATCATTAGAGAAATTCAAATCAAAACCACAATAAGATACCATCTCACACCAGTCAGAATGCCCATTATTAAAAAGTAAAAAAATAAAATAAAATAAAACAGATGCTGGTGAGGTTTTGGAGAAAAAGGAATGCTTATACACTGTTGTGGGGGTGTAAATTAGTTCAGCCACTGTGTAAAGTCATGTGGCTTTTCCCCAAAGAGCTAAAACCAGAACTACCATTCAACCCAGCAATCTTATCACTGGATATGTACTCAAAGTAATATAAATTGTTCTGTCATAAAGATACATGCATGCATATGATCATTGCAGCACCATTCACAATAGCAAAGACATAGTGACAACCTAAAAGCCCATCAATGGTAGACTGGAATGAAGAAAATGTGCTATATATATACCATGGAATACTATGCAGCCATAAAAAAGAACCAGATTATATCCTTTGCAGTGACATGGATGGAGCTGGAGGCCATTATCCTTAGCAACTCATGCCGGAACAGAAAACCACATACTGCATGTACTCACTTGTAATTTGAAGCTAAATGATGAGAACACATGAACACATAGAGGGGAACCACAGTTGCTGGGGCATCCCTGGGGTTATAGGGTAGGAGTACGGAGAGAATCAGGAAAAATAACTAATGGGTACTTGGCCTAATACCTGGGTGACAAAATAATCTGTACAACAAATCCCCCTGACGTAAGTTTACCTGTATAACAAACATGCATATGTACCTCTGAACTTAAAAGTTAAAGAGGCTGATATATTCTGTTTCTCAGAAGGAAATATTTAATAGAGATTTGTAAACAGAAGCCATGTATGTCTCAGGCAATGGTGAGACAAGATGGTGGATCCCCACACCATCATCCATCAGACCCTGGGCTCCACAGGGAAAGGGCATATGTGACTCAGAGGAATGTGTAGGACAATTGCTTAAGGGCAGGACATATGGTAAGTATGATAACATCAAGGTTGTTGTGACCTTAGGGCAGGATTTATGGTCAGTATAGGCTCCTATACAAGGAATCATAAACTGGAAATCTTGGAGGGCCTCCTGGCACTGGAGTTAATCAAAGGTTGGCATGGTGGATTAGCATTCAAGATGGAGTTGCTTTAGCCTCTGCAATATGTTTACCAAAAGACATGTTTTAGAACATTCATAGCAGCACTGTTCATAATAGCTCCAAACTGAAAAGTACGCAAATAATCCTCATCAATAGTAGAATGGATAAGTAAGCATGGCATATGCACACCATGGAATACCATCCAGTAATGAGAATGAACAAATTATTGCTACACTGAACTACATGGATGAATTTCACAAATGACATCCTGTTGAGTGAAAGGGGCTAGATTAAAAAAAGATTATAAATGATTCTTTTTATATGGCATATAAACAGCAGTAAAACTAATTTGTTCTGTGAAAGGTCAATACAGTGGTTACCTTTGGGCTACTTAGGAACTGAGAGGGTGTCTTCTGGGGTGATTGAAATATTTCTTGATCTGGATTTTGGGTGTTGGTTCCATGGTTGTATTCACTTGATAAAAATTCAAGCAATGCCCTTATGGTTTGTGTACATATGAATACATGTATACATATATATGTATACATATATATGTATATAACATACATAGTAGAATGGATAACTAAGCATGGCATATGCACACCATGGAATACCATCCAATAATGAGAATGAACAAATTATTGCTACACTGAACTACATGGATGAATTTCACAAATGACATCCTGTACATGTGTATACATGTATACATATATATGTATGTATGTTATACTTCAGAAGAAACTATCTAAAGTCTGCATGTTCTTTTACCCAGTAATTTCACAACTAGCACTTTATCCTGGTGAAATAATTATACATTCCGCAAAGAATTTATATGCAATTATTTTCATTCAAAGTGCTGCTTTCAACAGTGAGAAATTGGAAATAATAGAAGCATCAACAATAGTGAAGTGGTCAAATATAAAATGGTAGGATATTTACAGCTCTGAAAAGACATGTTTAAGATGACTACATAATGACATGGGAAAATATGACTTTACGTAAAGTGAAAAAAACAGGATGTTAAACTGTGTACAGAGAATGATCACAATTTCATAGTGAAATGTATTCATGTTCAATGCCAACACTGGTTATTTTGAAGTGATTGATTTTCAGGTGGTTTTATTTTCTACATTATACTTTATAGTCTAAATTATATACAATGATTACATAATTACTTTTTAATCATAAAATGTATTTAAAATGTTTATAAAATCAGGATCCAAAGAGGATTCTGCCATCCTCAGTCCATGCTTTTGCAAAGCTTATCAAAGTAGTGAAGTCAAACAGGCAAACTCTTTTCTTGTTGGCTGGTCACGCAAGTTAGTTTCCTCTCTCCAGGCCTACTGACTCCAGTAGAAATATCTGAAGCCTACGAAAAATCTCACAAATCCTAGAAGGAGTTAAAAGTGAATTGACCTCATTTCTGAAAGACAAATATGGACTGACAGTAGAAGAAGCTAGGGACTGTAGGAGGCAGGAGGCCAGATGAGAGAAATCCATTATTTTTCCTTTTCCTAGGCTTATAGTGCAGCTACTATCCATCGACTAAGAGACAGCACTATTGTAACAGCTACCTATTCTCTTTAATCTCCACAGCTCCAAAGTTGGATGGTGGCAGTGGAAGAAAAAACCTGGGTAATCCTTTTCTATATGTGATGCTACATAATAAACTACTTTGTGCCTGCCTTGGGAGAGATGGCTTGATTCAGCCTACATTCTTGAAGCCAATCAGAGGCAAAGGAGGGTGGCATTTCTTAGACCAGGGCACCAGAACTTCATTAATTGATCTGTATCATGAGCAAAATATTCGACTTTTTAAGTGTAACATAGATAGTTCATCTTAGTCACAATAATTCACAAAGCATCTTTAAAATCGGCATACAGAAGTTTGTGGTAATTGTCCAAGTAGTATGCCATACCTAACGGTTTATTCCATGGTCAAAAGGACACTGCATGCAATTATTTGCAGAACGTTCAGAACATTTGTCAAGGTCACAGTCCCTTTGCTGAGTGAAA
The DNA here is from genome assembly GCA_963574635.1 of Cheracebus regulus. Lineage (NCBI taxonomy): Eukaryota > Metazoa > Chordata > Mammalia > Primates > Pitheciidae > Cheracebus > Cheracebus regulus. The sequence goes on along the minus strand of CAUYQU010045311.1, from coordinate 116,449 downwards.
GATCTCAGCCAAAAGTGTCATCAAATGTCAAAACCATTTATGTTCAAATCCCCAACATCTGTGATTGTATTCATTGTAAACATAATAATACAGTGTTAAATATTATATAAACGATGTAGCTACGTTAAATGGTACCTCAGGAGCTTAGTAAGAAGGCAAACGTGTGCTCTGTGAGAGTGAAACAAACAAAATCTAAACATGGGATGTGAGTCTATCTATCTACCTAATCGATCTATTGGAAGTTGATGGGAATTAAAGGAGACTGTATAATTGAAGAGGCTCTGTGCAAAAGAAGGAATGGCCAGCTTGGTACATTAAATAAAAAACATGGAGAATTGCCTGGAGGAAAAAAAAGTGTCCTTCCAGCTGACAGGAACTTCGGTTTGCCTGCATGTTATATATTGCCACCATAGCAGCAATACAGAAGGTTATGGAGACCTGATGCAATCAAATCTTAAATCTTCCTACCACCTACTTTGATGTTCCATGAAGATGAAGACCACGCAGATCTGGTTGCCACTAATATTTCTCATGTGCAAACAGTTGGCAGGCACAGTTGGCACACATACTTTGTGCTTGTATTAATTTTTTAGGGCTGCTGTAACAAATGATCACAAACTTGGTGTTTTAAAACAACAAATTTACTCTCTCGCTCTCTCACTGCTCTGGAGGCCAGAGGTCTGAAATAGTTACCACTGGGCTGATATGAAAGTGTCAGTGGCAGAGCTGTACTCTCTCTGGGGGCTCTAGTAAAGAGTCCGTTCCTTGACTTTTCCAGCATCTGGTGCTGCCCAAGTTCCTTGGTGTGTGGCCTCATCAGTCCAATCTTTAAGACCAGGATCTTCAAAACTCTCTGCTCTGTGTTCACATGGCCTTTTTCCTTTCTGTATGTGTAGTCAAATCCCCCTCCAGCTCTCTCTTAGCAGGATGCTTGTGATTGCTTTTAGGGTCCATCTGGATAAAACCAGGATAATTTTCCCATGTTGATCACTTCTGCGAAGAGCCTTTTATCAAATAAAGTAACATTTAAAAGTTCTAGGGCTTAAGACCTGATATCTTTGGGCTCCATATTCAGCCTACGACAATGCTCAGTAAATATTTGTTGAATGATTATTGATTCTGCTAATATGACTTTTCAATCTATCTAGTAGTTTTATCTCTCACTGAAAATTAATAAATTTTCACTCTGAATTTACATATGAATATCTAGTAAGCCTCTTTAGTTAGAGGTAGCATCCGACATATAATCATCTCAAAGACTCTGAGAAAGCTGAGTTTGTTGATGCACACGGCTGGACAGTGATGAAATCACTAAGGTGCTTTGTGAGAAACACTCACATTCTGACTTTTACTGAAGACAGCTTTCATCAAAATATTTCCTGAACCAAAAATTGTACTTCTACAGCTTCGTTTGAAAAAAATTAAAATTAAAAAATTAAAAGTTAGATAAAATGCTTTAGCGAAACTTTGCTGCTGGCTTAGCATTGCTCAAAAATTCAATTAAATATGGATTTTAAAAGTCACAGCAAAATTACAATGAAAATACATGAATATGCTTTTTCTTCCTGTTAGAGGTTAGTCTGAAGTGCATGCCTATGTCTGTTGGTAGGATCAAAGTCCCAATTAAAGCCCTGCCCATTTGTTTGAACATAAGCTGCAGAGTAAAATATTACAGGGCTTGATATCTTTCTCTCTGCTTTCAAACACAGAGAAGATGACTGAGCTGTTGAGCCCCAACAGCTTCCCCCTCCTTCCCTGGTGGGACTCTGCACATTTCATTCTCTTTGATGCTGGGTAGGGATGATGCCGCTCACCAATCTGGACTCCTCCTCCTCTGCCAATGACAAGGTGCGCCCGCTGGGTGAGCAGCTTTCCTTGTTATCACCACTAATACCTTGGATTTTGTTGAAGGCTGTTCTTTGAGGACTCTGAGGAAGTTACACAGATATATTTGTTATCCTCCCTGTAATCCTTTGACGTGGCAGAGACTGTGGACATTTGTAAATGACATAGATGATGCTGGTCCTGCCCTCAAGTTTACTTAAGCTTATTATGTCTGTTATCTGGCATTCTGTCATCCAGGACTCTCTCTTAATCAGCAGATCTGAACATCAAAGTAGACTGAGATAGAAAAAAAAAATCCCTGATATTCATGTAACCCTAAGTCACTTAAGAACCCTAAAGGGCTTTTAGAATTATCTGACAGAAAATTTGGTGTGTTAATCCCTGGCTTCAGTATTCAGTATGGATTTTTAATAGTCAAAATCTTTAAGGATTTTTAACCTTCAAATGCCATATCCTATTGCTTGATTAATGAGACTGCCAATGAACTTTGGACCTTTTAAAAAATTCAAATACGTATACCTTACGCCAGACTCATTAAATCAGATATCTCAGATGGGACCAAAGCTTCTCTTTCTGTCTCACTATGTGTGTATGTGTTTCTGTATATATCCATATGCAGTATATTTATGTATGTATGTGTGTAGCATATTTAAACTTCTTATTATGGAATTTTTTAAACATAAAGAAAAGTTGAAAAAATAGTATTCCCCACATACTTATCATTCAGATTCAAAGTTTATCAACAGTCTGCTGTTTTAATTTTAACTTTTCTTCCCCTCACCCACATCTTTTTGTTTGCTGACTTCTTCCAAAAAAAGTCAGTATTTACCTTGATAGACAAGGAATTTCTAAGAAAAAAAGACCAAAATTTTATTATCAGTCCCAAAAATTAACAATAATTATTTATTATATGTTGTCTAGTCTGTTTAATTTTTCCTAATTGTCTCAAAAAAGTCATTTATTATACATAAAATCAGAATCCAAACAATGTTCACACACTGTATTTGGTTGATATGCTTCTCATATATCTCCTAATCTATGATAGCTCTTCCCTTTCTCAATGCAGTTATACACACTTTTCTCCATGTAGCAGTATATTTAAATAGTCCTATTGCTCAGATGCACTAGACTTTGTTGGGTAAATGTACAATATTTTATTTAATCTCTCTCCTGGTGATCAATATTTGAGTCGTTTCTAGTCTTTGGCTACGACAAATAGTATTGCATGCCTGATGGATATCTTTTACATTTTTGCCAGTGTGTCTTTGGTATAAATTTACTAGAGGTAAGATTGCTGGGTCAATTACTGCATATTTGATTTTGCTCTATTATTAGGAGATCATGTTACTTTCATAACATACTTTGCCCTCATCTCAATTTTAGTGTTGTTTTATAGGGAATGATGTCAGTTACTAACCTGCTGCTTTGCCTTTCACCAGCTTTCTTTTCACCCCCTGTGACTTTCTTTCACTGGATAGATGACCAGCTTCAAAGCCTTGGGGTCTTTGTTCTTCATGATTATTAGGTTTGGAAGACTGTACACAGTCAAAAGCTAACTCACTTACAATTCAGTTTATTGGCACTGTTCAATTACATGTGTTACCCATTTGGTTGCAAATTTCCTGAATACTTTATGCCAAAAAATTGGCATTTACATTTTAAAATCCACAAACAGCAGTTCTTTGAGTCCCCTGTCCACCACTACTCTAACTCCAATGTGTCACAACTAAGATCATTGTTTCTAGGAAACATACAAGAACAACAGTTGTATTGCCTTGAGGTTCCTGATTGAAACAGAATGATTCAGCAAATTTGGAGGAAAAAAGAAAGTGCTCTATTATATATTTTAAAAATCAGATTCATTATTGATAGCAAACATATTTAAACTTAAAGCAAACTCAAGGAGAACTTGAAATGTAAGAAAATAAGAATATAAGAAGAATAGGCTAACATGCAAGCACCCTAACATGCTGCCACTGCTGGCACAAACACACAGATATCACTGCCCTGTCCCCATTGCCACCCCACCCCAGCTGATGCACATGCAACCTCACTATACTGCTGTAGCTGCTGGCACACGTAGGTGAGTACAGATCCTGCTACTACCACTGACAAACTGCTTTGGTAAGCACCCCCATTGGAATGTTGTGGCCAGAGGACTGGGAACACCTTGGGCCCTCCTGCACAGAATGTTACTGACCTTGCATGCCCAAAGAAGAAAGCCAGGGGCCAGGTACCAACCCCACAGAGTTAGAACAGGAAACCTAGGAATGCTGAGCTGAGCCTTGGCCCCTCTGAAATCTTCCAGAAATGAAGCCATTTGACTGAATCCACCTTATACCAGAATCAAACTGATATGATTTGGCTATGTCCCCACCCAGATCTCATCCTGAATTCCCATGTGTTGTGGGAGGAACCTGTTAGGAGGTAATTGATTCATGGGGGGTGGGGGGAAGGTCTTTTCCATGCTGTTCTCATGATAGTGAATAAGTCTCATGAGATCTGATTGTTTTAAAAACAGGAGTTCCCTTGCACAAGCTCTCTCTTTGTCTGCTGCCATCCATGTAAGATGTGAATTGCTTCTCCTTGCCTTTCACCATGATTGTGAGGCCTCTCCAGCCATGTGAAACTAAAAGTCCAATAAACCTTTCTTTTGTAAATTGCCCAGTCTTCGGTACATCTTTATCAGCAGCATAAAAATGGACGAATACAGTAAATTGGTACCAGTAGAGTGGGGTGTTGCTGAAAAGATACCCAAAAATGTGGAAGCAACTTTAGAACTGGATATCAAGCAGAAACTGGAAAAGTTTGGAGGGCTCAAAAGAAGACAGGAACATGTGGGACAGTTTAGAACTCCCTAGAGACTTCTTGAATGGCTTTGACCAAAATGATGATAATGATATGGACAATGAAATCCAGGCTGAGGTGGTCTCAGATGGTGATGAGGAACTTGTTGGGAACTGGAGCAAACATGACTCTTGTTACATTTTAGCAAAGAGATTGGCAGCATTTTGCCCCTGCCCTAGAGATTTGTGGAAATTTGAACTTGAGGGAGATGATTTAGGGTATATGGTGAAAGAAATTTCGAAGTGGCAAAGCATTCACGATGTGACTTGAGTGCTGTTAAAGGCATTTGCTTTGATAAGGGTAGAAGAGCATAAAAGTTCAGAAAATGTGCAGCCTGACAATGTGATAGAAAAGAAAATCCCATTTTCTGAGGAGAAATTGAAGCTGGCTGCAGAAATTTGCATAAGTAACAAGGAGCTGAATGTTAATCCCCAAGACAATGGGGAACATGTCTCCAGGGCATGTTAGAGGCCTTCATGGCAGTCCCTCTCATCACGGGCCCAGAAGCCTAGGAGGAAAACATGGTTTCATGTGTTGGGCCTAGGGTCCCCATGCTGTGTGCAGCCTAGGGACTTGGTGCCCTGTGTCCCAGCCACTCTAGCCATGACTTAAAGGGGCCAATGTAGAGCTTGGGTTGTGGCTTCAGAGGGTGCAATCCCCAAGCCTTGGAAGCTTCCACGTGGTGTTGAGCCTGTAGGTGCACAGAAGTCAAGAGTTGGGGTTTGGGAATCTCTACCTAGATTTCAGAAGATGTATGGAAATGGCTGGATGCCCAGGCAGAAGTTTGGAGATTGATGGAGAACTACTGTTAGGGCAGTAAAGAAGGGAACTGTGGGGTCAGAGCCCCACACTTAGTCCCTACTGGGGCACCACTTAGTGGAGCTGTGAGAAGAGGGCCTCTCTCCTCCAGACCCCAGAATGGTAGATCTACTGACAGCTTGAGCTGTGTGCCTGGAAAAGCCACAGATGCTCAATGCCAGCCTATGAAAGCAACGGGAAGGGAGGCTGTACCCTGCATAGCCATGGGGATGGAGCTACCTAAGACCATGGGAACCCACTCCTTGCATCAGCATGACCCAGATGCAAGACATGCAGTCAAAGGAGGTAATTTTGTAACTTTAAGATTTGACTGCCCTGCTGGATTTTGGACTTGCATGGTGCCTGCAGCCCCTTTGTGTTGCCCAATTTCTCCCATTTGGAACAGCTGTATTTACCCAATGCCTGCACCTTCATTGTATGTAGGAAGTAACAAACTTGCTTTTGATTTTACAGGCTCATAAGCAGAAGGGACTTGCCTTGTCTCAGATGAGACTTTGGACTGTGGACTTTTAAGTTAATGGTGAAATGAGTTAAGAATTTGTGGAACTATGGGGAAGGCATGATTGGTTTTGAAATGTGAGGACCTGAGATTTGGGAGGGTCTATGGTCAGAATGATACGATTTGGCTGTGTCTCCACCCAAATCTCATCTTGATTTCCCATATGTTGAGGGAGGTAATTGAATCATGGGGGTAGGTCTTTCCTGTGCAGTTCTCATGATAGTGAATAAGTGTCATGAGATCTGATGGTTTTAAAAGTGGGAGTTCCCCTGCACAAGCTCTCTCTTTGACTGCTGCCATCCATGTAAGATGTGACTTGCTCTTCCATGCTTTCCACAATGGTTGTGAGGCCTCCCCAGCCATGTGGAACCGTAAGTCCAATAAACCTCTTACTTTTGTAAATTGCCCAGTCTTGGGTATGTCTTTATAAGCAGTGTGAAAATGGACTAATACACAAATTCTCAAGGATATCAAATGAGATGAAAGCAACAACAAAAACCACATCCAAAGAACAGAAACTCTGAAAAGTAAAAGAACATCAGTCCACATGGATGAGAAAGCACCAGCACAAGAACTCTTGCAATTCAAAATGCAAGAGTGTCTTCTTACCTTCAAAGAACTATAATAGTTCCCTAGCAATAGTTCTTGACTAGGCTGAAATGCCCAAAATAACAGACATAGGATTTAGAATATGGATAGGAATGAAGATCGTCAAGATTCCAGAGAAAGTGGAAACCTAATTTGATGAATTTTATGAATACAATAAAATGATACAGGAGCTGAAATATAAAATGACCATTTTAAGAAAAAACAAAACTGATTCAATAGAGCTGAAAGAATCTCATAATATAATAGTAAGCATTAACAGAAGAACAGTCCAAGCTAAGGAAAGAGTCTCAGAGCTCAAAGATCAGTTCTCCAAATTAACTCAGTCAGACAAAAATAAAGTAAAAAATTAAAATGAATGAACAAAACTTCCAGGAAATATAAGATTATGTAAAGAGACCAAATCTACAACTCACTGACATCCCTGAAAGAGAGAGAAATCAAGCATCCTGAAAAGTATACTTGAAGATATCATCCATGAAAATTTCCCCAACCTTGCTAGAGAGGCCAACATCCAAATTCAGGAAATATAAGATGACCATCCCCAAGACATAGTCATCAGATTCTCCAAAGTCAACATGAAAGAAAAAATATTGAAGGCAGCTAGAGAGAAGGGCAGGCCATCTAGAAAGGGAACCCAACCCCATCAAGCTAATAGTGGGCCTTTCAGCAGAAACCCTATAAACCAGAAGACATTGGGGGACTACATTCAACATTCTTAAAGAAAAGAAATTCTGACCAAGAATTTTGCATCCAGCCAAACTAAGCTTAATAAGCAAAGAAGGAATAAGATCCATTTCAGACAAGCAAATGATAAGGGAATTCATTACCACCAGACTTGCCTTACAAGAGGTCATTAAGGGAGAGTTAAATATGGAAATGAAAGACTGTTACTGCCACTGAAGAAACACACTAAGGTGCATAGACCATTGACACTATAAAGCAACTATACAATCAAGTATGCATGATAACTAGCTAACAATATGATGACAGGATTAAATTTGCATATATCAATATACGCCTTGAATGTAAATGGGTTAAATACTCCAATTGAAAGACACAGAGTGACAAGTTGTGCTTTGCCATATCTCACATGCAATGACAACCACAGGCTCAAAGTAAAGGAATGGAGAAAGATCTACCAAGCAAATAGAAAATAAACAAACAAAAAAGCAGGGATTGCTATTTCTAACTTCAGAAAAAAACAGATGTAAACCAACAACAATAAAAAAAGTCAAAGAAGGACATTACATTATAGTAAAGGGTTCAATTCAGTGAGAAAACTTAACTATCCTAAATATATGTGCACCCAATACAGGAGCACCTAGATTCATAAAACAAGTTCTTAGAAAACTACCAAGAGATTAAGATAACTATACAATGATAGTAAGACTTCAACACCCCACTGACAGTATTAGACATATCACCAAGGCAGAAAACTAACAAAGGTATCTGGGACTTAAACATGACACTTAACCAGATACAGGCATCTACAGAACTCTCACACCAAAAAAACAGAATACACATTCTTGTCATCTACACATGGCACATACTCTAAAATTGACTACACCATCAGTCATAAAACTATTCTTACCAAATTCAAAGAAATCAAAATCATACCAAGCACATTCTCAGACCATAGCATAATAAAAATAGAAATCAATTCTAAGACAATTTCTCAATGTATACAATCACATGGAAATTAAAGAATCTGCTCCTGAATGACTTTTAGGTAAACAATGAAATTGAGGCAGAAATCAAGAAATTATTTGAAACTAATGAAAGTAAGGATACTACATACTTGAATCTCTGGGACATAGCTAACACAATGGTAAGAGGAACATTTATAGTGCCAAACAATGTAAAAAAGTTAGGAAGATCTCAAATTAGCAACCTAAAATCACACCTAGAGAAACTAGAAAAAAAAAAAGCAAACCAATCCCAAAGCTAGAAAAAAAAAAACAAAAACAAAAACAAGAAATAACCAGAATCAGAGCTGAACTGAATAAAATTGAGATGCAGGAAATCATACAAAAAAATCAACAAAGCTAGAAGATGATTCTTTGAAAGAATAAGATTAATAGACTGCTAGCTAGGCTAATAAAGCAAAAAAGGGAGAAGATCCAGATAAACACAATCAGAAATGACAAAGGGGATGTTAACCATGAGCCCCACAAAAATACAAAAAAAGCTTCAGAGACTATTATGAACACCTCCATGTGCACAAACTAGAAAACCTGAAAGAAATGGGTAAATTTTTGGAAACATACAACCTCCCAAGATTAAACCTGGAAGAACTTGAAATCCTAAACAGACCAATATGTTCTGAAATAGAATCAGTAAAAAACAAAACAAGAAAACCTACCAACCAGAAAAAGCCTAGGACCAGAAGGATTCACAGCCAAATTCTACCCGACATACAGAGAAGAGCTGGTACCATTCCTGCTGAAACTATTCTTAAAAGTTGAGGAGGAGAGACTCTCCCCTAACTCATTTTATGAGGTCAGCAACATTCTGATGCCAAAACCTGGCAGACACACAACAACAACAATAACCTTCATGCCAATAACACTGATGAACCTAGACACAAAAATCCTCAATAAAATACTAGCTAACTGAATGCAACAGCACATCAAAGAGCCAATCCACCACAATCAAGTAAGTTTTATCCCTGGATGCAAGGTTGGTTCAACATATGCAAATCAATAAATGTGACTGATCATATAAGCCGAAGGAAAAACAAAAACCATATGATCATCTCAATAGATGCAGAAGAGATTTTTGATAAAATTCACTGCTGCTTCGTGTTAAAAACTTTTAAAAAACTAGTCATTGAAGGAACATACCTCAAACTAATAAGAGCTATGACATTTGTCTATGACAAATCCACATCCCAAATCATACTGAACAAGCCAACACTGGAAGCACTACCCCTGAGAACTGGAACAATACAAGGATGCCCAGTCTCACCATTCCTATTCAACATAGTACTGGAAGTCATAGCCAGAATGATCAATCAAGAGAAAGAAATAAAAGGCCTCTAAATAGGAAGAGAGTAAGTCAAATTATCTCTCTTCACGTGCTATATGATTTTATATCTAGAAAACCCCATAGTCTCTGCCCAAAAGCTCCTAGATCTGATAAACGATTTCAGCAAAGTTTCAGGATACAAAATCAGTGTACAAAAACCACTAGCATTTTATACCCCAATAACATCCAAGCTGAGTGCCAAATCAAGAATGCAATCCCATTCACAGTAGCCACAGAAAAAAGTAAAATACCTAGGAATTCAGCTAACCAGGAGGTGAAAAATCTCTGCAAGAATTACAAAACACTGCTGCAAAAATTAGAGATGACACAAACAAAGGGAAAAGTATTCTATGCTCATGGATAGGAAGAATCAATATTGTTAAGATGATCATGCTCCCCAAAGCAATTTACAGACTCAATGTTGTTCCTATCAAATTACCAATGACATTCTTTACAGAATTAGAAAAACTATTCTAAACTTCATATGGAACTGAGAGAGAGAGAGAGAGACAGAGAGAGAGAGAGAGAGAGCCCAAAGAGCCAAAGCAATCCTAAGCAAAAAGAACGAGGCTGGAAGCATCACATTATCTGACTTCAAACTATACTACAAGGCTACAATAACCAAAATGATATGGTTAAAAAAAAAAAAGACATATAGACCAATGGAACAGAATAGAGAGCCCAGAAATAAAGCCACACATCTATAACCATCTGATCTTTGACAAAGTTGACAAGGAAAAGCAATGATGAAAGGACTCCCTATCCAATAAATGATAATAGAATAACTGGCTAGCCATATGCAAAAGATTGAAACTGGACCCCTTCCTTATATCATATAAGAAACCAACTCAAGATGGCTTAAAGACTTAAATGTAAAACCTAAATCTATAAAAACCCTAGAAGAAAACCTAGGAAATAACATTCTGGACACAGGCCCCAGCAAAGATTTTTGTGACCAAGATGTGAAAAGCAAATCCACAGCCAACAACATACTGAACAGGAACAAATGCAAAAATTGGCAAATGGGAAATAATTAAACTAAACAGCTTCTGCACAGTAAAGCTATCAACAGAGTAAACAGACAATCTGTAGAATGGGAGAAAATATTTGCAAACTCTGCCTCTGCAAATGTCTAATATCCAGCATCTATAAGGAACTTAAATTTATAATTAAAAAAACCCATTAAAAGGTAGGCAAAGGACATAAACAGACACTTTTCAAAAGATGACGTACACATGACCAACAAGCATATGAAAAATGCTCAATATCACTAGAGAAATGCAAATCAAAACCACGAAGAGATACCATCTCATATCAGTCAGAATGGCTATTATTAAAAGGTCAAAAAATAACAGATGCAGGCAAGGTTGTGGAGAAAAGGGAAAGTGTAAACACTACTGGTGGGAATGTAAATTAGTTCAGGCATTGTGGTAGCAGTTTGGTGATTTCTCCAAGAACTTAGAACTACCATTCAACTCAGCAATCCCATTACTGAATATATACCCAAAGTAGTATAAATCATTCTGTCATAAAGACACATGCACGTGTATGTTTATTGCAGCACTATTTACAATAGCAAAGATGTGAAATCAACCTAGATGTTCATCAGTGGTGGACTAGATAAATAAAATGTAGCAAATATACATCATGGAATACTGTGCAGCCATAAAAATGAATGAGACCATGTCCTTTGCAGGAACATGGATGAAGCTGGGGGCTGTTACCCTAAGTGAACTAATGCAGGAACAGAAAACCAAATACTGCATGTTCTCACAAGTGGGAGCTAAGCATTAAGTCCACATGGACACAAAGAAGGGAACAATAGACACTGGGGCCTACTTGAGGGTGGAAGTTGGGAGGAGGGTGAACATTGAAAAACTGCCTACTAGGTACTATGCTTATTATCTGAGTGATGAAATAATCTGTGCACCAAATCCTCACAACATGCATGTTACCCATATAACAAACCTACACATATACCCCTGAACCTATAATAAAAGTTAAAAAAAAAAAAGAACAGCAACTACTAAAAATGTTCATAGCAAATAGGAACAAGTTTTTATGGATAAGTGGCAGTCCAAACATTCAAGAGCACAATCTTCATATTAAAATATTCATGTTACCTAACCCATAATTGTACTTTACCTGAAACTTAGACTGGGCCAAGTCACAGGTAAATGTGCTAAACAGGCATCTGCACAGGTGAGGAGACCTTGGCATAAGCCAATGATGGCTCTCTCCACTCCCTGGTACAAAGTATTTGTGATGATGCTTTCCAGTCAAATGCTGGCAACTCTTGGGCATATAAGGGAGAAATATTCTGTTGTAAGTTGATTTCAGGCAGAAAATGTTATATTCCTTCTTTTCAGTAATACTTTTCATACTTCCTAGAAGTCATATCGAAATGTTGGTTAGAAATTGAAAATGTCCCATTAACAATTTGTAAACTAAATATGACTTTGAAGTCTGGATCTAACCTCAGTATTTCAGGAGCTGTGTAAATTTGCTCATGATTTAAGCATCCTGAACTCCATTTCCTCATGTATAGTTGTAGTGTAAGACCTAAAGGTAAGGCTCAATATTATGTTCTGCCTTGATAGCTGGTAAAATTAGAAGGGCTTTGTATGCACTAATTATGAGTTTCCGTCCCCACTCTGTTCCTATGGAAATGGTCCGGAGACAAACAACTCTTTTTATCACAGGAACCAGGCACAGTTTCTACATTCCTTTGAGTAGTGGGTTTCAGTTTCCTGACAGTTAACGGAATTGTTCAAACAAGCCAATTACATCCTCCCATGGTAACCAGGGGGGACCCCATCCTATACTTGATATTACAAAGCCTGCTTCCTATACCCCTGGTTGTTCACTGTGTTCTTGAGTGCAGTCTTCATGTAGCCCTGCATGGCATGGTGTCCTCCTGGGATATGAGTATATGTAACAGATTCCTGTTGGTCTAATGTGGCTAGTGTCAGGTGTTGTGAGTTCAGCCATCCTATAACCTAAGGTTAAGAAACTCTCCCTCAAATGTAATAAAAAATAAAAAAATAAAAAATAAAAATCAGAATGAAAAATATTACATAGATTCAACAATAAAACTTTTAAAATAGTTCCCCTACCTTATTAGTAATAAAAAAAAAAATTAAAACTAAAAAAAAAAAAAAAGAAAACTCTCCCTCACCATCAGAGTGAATAGGAGGCTATTAAAGCAATATCTCATAGGGCTATTGTCAAGAATAAATTGAATTAAGTGCAATACTTGGAGGTAAAGATCTGTGTAACTTCTCTCGAAATATTTTAAAGTACTCAAGAGAAGAGATAGAAGAGTTTCTGCCCTCAAGGCATTGAAAGCATAATGGAAGAGCAACAACACACAGCACAATAATCCTTGATTTACACTTGGAAGTGAAGGTGTAGAGGTAAACCCAGGGTTCTCCATGAGCCAAAGGAATGTAGATAAATAATGCATAAATCCCTTATCTCAGTTTCTGGCACATAGTAGGGGTTTAATAAATAGTAGACTGAGTTGAATTTGAAGGACTAATAGACATTACTAGATGAAAAAAGTATTTTACAAAATGTGGAAGCCCCTAATTTATTTCTAGGGATTATTATTCATTCTTGGTTTTTCCAAGAATGTATTTTCTAGGAGAAAATAGTCAATTTAGATGAACAGAATAACGTGGCTTCTTCATATTAAGCAGTTCCACAGTTTAAATGTTCATACCACTGACATGAAAATCCCCAAAGTATCCTATAAAAGCACACAGAATTCAACCACTTTGGCAGCCCTGGCATGTTTGTTATGCAATTAGAACCACAATTGACTTCACAGATTTTGTTATCTTGCTCACTTGTTTGTTTCATGTTTTGTTTCCTTTGGGTTTCTTTTAAAGGCTTCCCTTAGACACTGTACCATTTTGTTAATAAGTAAGAAATACAGGCAGTGTGCAGAGTGCAATGTGATAAATATCACTTCTGTCTTGTGATGCCTCGTCAAAGATGACCCATATGCAGTAGATTTTGTAATAGCACTATTTTCTTGTGAACTTGGGTTTAAGTGACAATTACCTGCTACCTTTGGCTGTTTATTTCTGATTATCAGATAAAAGGGCAACCAGATAGTCTTCTGTGTCAGTTCTGCCCTTAGCTAATTTAGAACTTAGAGAATAGCTTTTAACCTCTGGGAGCTTCAGTTTTTTTCTTCTGAGAAATGAAGTATTGGACTGAACTCAAAGATCCCTCACAACTCTAACAGGCTATGAATGTGAGAGTCAGAGCTAGGGGTTTGGAGCCTGACAGATTTGGTTTAAAATTTTGATTTGCCACTCATTAGCTCAGAAGTCTAGATAAACTCTCCTTGAGGGTTAGTTTTCTCATCTTACGTAAGTTTTATTACCTTTATTTTATTAAGAGTTGACCAATATTTTTAAACCAATTCATCAGTAATCCTGTTGTCTGTACTTTCAAAATAATTCCGGAACCTGATCAAATCTTATTACCTCCAAGCCACCATCATCTCTTGCCTTGATCATTCTGGTAGCATCCTAATTATTCTCTGTAGCTTCCATCTTGTCTTACCCACCCCCAACAGTCTGATTTTCAATGTATCAGCCAGAGTGATCCCTTTAAAACATATCAATTTATACCAGGCTTCTTTTGAAAATTCCCCAGTGGTTTCCCACATCACTCAGACTGAAAGTTCAAACCATGGCTGATGAGGTTCCACATGATGAGGGTTCCTGCTGCTTCCTCTCCAATGTAGCAACATCTGCCTTCTTTATGTTTCCTAAATACTTTGCCTTAAGATATCCTGTAGGGGCATTCCTTCATTGAGGGGGTAGTCTTTTGAAATTTTATCTTATTAGTGGTGCCTCTTTTCTGTTATCTTTAAAATAGTAGTCCCTGATCTTTATCCCATTGTTCCCTATTTCCCTTACTCAATTTTATTTCACTTTGTAGGATTTATCATCATTTTCTGTCTCCCTCTGAATCAAATGGAAGTTTCATGAAAGCAGGAACTTCATTTCATTCACAGAGGTAACCTCATCTCTTAGAATACCATCTGGCACATAGCAGTCACTCAATAATTATTTGTTGATCAAATTAATAAGCTATATACATTTGTAGGCACTCAGTAAATGCCACTTCCCAATGACCCTCTTAGAAACAAAATATTTGACATCCTTTCATCCTGTTTTTTGATTAAAATGCAATGCTAGACATACCCTGGTTTTAGCTCTGACATGTAAAGAGCTTGGAAGTTGTCACCCCATCCTTATAAGAAAAAAAATATAGACAAAGTAAAAATCAATAACTTTTCCTGAACCCACTAGAGAGCCAAATTCTATAATCTGGTGATTAACGCTCAGTGTTTAGTTGGCTTGTATCTCAGGGACGTAACCTGCACAAATATTTCTCCAGTGTCACAGCTTTCCTTTTTCCCTTGTAGGACAAACTGTCTCCCTGAAATCTGTATAGACAGTTGTATCCAAAGAGTCACAGCTGAGATCTACTAATTTGGAGCAAAAGTCTCAGGAGACAGAAACTGATAGGAACATTTAAACAGTAATTTGATGAATTGTTGGCACCTCAACATAGTCTAATGTGAGAGTAAGAAACTCATGGGATTTCAGTCTTAGAGGGGCCCCACAATTTTGTGAGTTTTGCCACCAGGAACCCACGAAATTCTTTTACAGAAGATTGGAGAAAGACCCCCTTGTGGCAAGGGGGAAGAAATGGGAAGCATAATCATTGTGAAATTCTCTCAGGGCCTTCTTCATAAGAAAGACCCATTGTCTAGGAGAAAAGACATCAGAAACTTAGCTGGAGTAAGGGCATTCCTCCCACACAGACAGCTCCTGCTAGCCCTCCAGTCTCATCTGTTGAGAAAGGTGAGAAAAAAAATACTCATATCATCAAGGGTCAAAGCTTCAAGGAATTAGACTGAAAATGTTGCAGTCAGAAAGGCAGGAGGGGCCAAGGGAGAAAAGAAAGCTGTGCCACTGCAGAAATACTTGTGAAGGTTACATCCCTGAGACATAGGCCCACTAAAACACTAAGAGTTAATCACTAGGTTATAGAATGCTCCCCTGCCACATACTTACCACCACCCCAACAGGGCTCCAGTATGATAGCAGATTACAGATGAAAGAGCTACAAGACACAAACTATCTGTGAGCATGAGTATTTTGGGAAACATAAAGTCAAAGAGAGGAGACAAAAACGAAAACATTAGAAGATTTTGAGATCTCTGGCACCTATAGCTGTGGGAAATTTTAAACACAGCCCAACTTCTAATCATATTAATATGAATCCTCACATTCAAGGCCTGTTTACATTAATTCCTATTTTCCAATATAAAATATCTGATTTTCAGCAACAAACTACAAGGGAAATACAGCTTAAAGAGACAAAGCAATCATGAGAACAAGACACAGATGCTGGAATTATCAGACAGAGAATTTAAAATAACTATGATGATGTGTCAAGGGCTCTAATGGAAAAAGTAGGCAACATACAAGGACAGATGAGTAATATAAGCAGAGAAATGGAAACTCAGAAAGAATCAAAAGGAAGTGTTAGAAATTTTAAAAAGTAACAGCAATGAAGGATATCTTCAATGGACTTATCAGTAGATTTGACATGACAGAGGATAGAGTCAGTGAGCTTGATGACAGGATCATAGAACCTTCTCAAACTGAAATGAAAGGAGAATAAAGAATGGGTGAAAAAAAGAAAAGAACATTTAATACACACGTTTAATTGGAATACCAGGAGAGGAGAGAGACAATGAAGCAAAACAGCAATTTGAAGTAATAACGGCTAAGAACTTTCCAAAGCTAATGACAGACACCAAACCACAGATCAAGGAAGCTCAGAGAATACCAGCAGGAAAATCTCTGCCCCACCCAGCACCATGAAGTCCTCACATCTTGGCATATCACGTTGAAACCACAGAAAACCAAAGACAGAGAAAATCTTGAAAAAGTCAAATAGGTGTGTGTTTCAGGGAGGCACAGGGATTGGGAGGTGAAGAGAAGAGAAAACATCTTACCTATAGAGGAATAAGGATAAGAATGTTTATAGCAGCACAATTTGCAATTGCAAAAATATGGAACCAGCCTAAATGACCATCAACCAACGAGTGGATAAAGAAAATGTGGTGTATGTATGTATATATACCATGGAATACTACCTAGCCATAAAATGGAACAAAATAATGGCATTCGCAACAACCTGGATTGGAAACCACTATTCTAAGTGAAAGTAACTCAGGACTGGAAAACTGAATGTCATAAGCTCTCACTTATAAGTGGGAGCTAAGCTATGAAGGCACAAAGGCATAAGAATGATATAATGAATTTTGGAGACATGCGGAGAAGTGTGGGAGGTGGGATGAGGGATCAAAGCCCACACATTAGATACAGTGTACACTGCTTGGGTGATAGGTGCACTAAAATCTCAGAAAACACCACTAAAGAACTTATCCATGTAACCAAAACCCAACTGTTCCCCCAAAACTATTCAAATAAAAAATAAAAAAGAATTACAGTGACTTTTTCATCAGAAACTGTGTTGCAGGAAGAGAATGGAGTGAAATATTTAGTGTTGAAAGAAAAAAACTCACCAATTAAAATTCCATATCCAAAGAAGTTATCTTTCAAATGTGAAGAAGTAAAAACTTTCTTAAAGAAAAACTAAGAGAATTCACTGCCAGCAAACTCACCCTACAAGAAATGCTAATAGAAGTTCTTCAGGCATAAGAAAAATGATATAGGCCAGAAACTTGGATCAAAATAAAGATAGAGCACTGGAGAAGGAATAAATAATGATATGATGAAGTACTTTGATTTTAAAATTTTTAATTGGTGTAAAAGATTACTGTTTGTTTAAAGTAATAATAGTAAGAATGTATTGGGTTATTATGGCATATGGATAAGTGAAATGAAATCTGAAATAAATAATAGCAATGTTACAAAGAATGGGTGGGAAGAATTTGAGATACATTGTCATAAGGCATCTATACTATGCTTAAAGCAGTATAGTATTATTTGATGGTGAAATTAGACCAGTTTAAAATATATATTGAAAACTAGGGCAATCACTACAAAATTTTTTAAAGAACTGTAATTGATATGCTAAGAAAAAAGATAAAATGGAATTACATAAAATGCTCAATTAATGCCAGAGGAGAATAAAAAGAGGAGAAAAGAATAAAAAATGCAATATACAGGAGACCTTTATTAAAACTAAAAATTTTCCTATTCTGAAAAAGATACGGCTATAAGAATAAACTTTAAGGCATATACTGAGAGAAAGTATCTGCAAAATATATATTCAATGAAGAATTTATATCTAAAATATACAAAGAACTTTAAAAACTCAGCAATAAGGAAACAAACAATTCCATTTAAAAATGGACAAAGGACCTGAACAGATTCCTCACCAAAGATGGTATGCAGATGGCAAAGAAGCCTATGAAAAGATACTTGCCATTATTTTTCAAGCAAATTACAAAAATGCAAATTAAAACAGCAATATGATATTACTATACAGTACTATAAAGTCTAACTCCTACAATCTAACAATACTTATTGGTGGCAAGAATGAAGAACAACAACAAAAAAAAACTTGTCATTTATTGCTGGTGGGGGATACAAAAAGGTACAGTCATTTTTAAAAACACTTTGGCAGTGTCTTACAAAGGTAAACATAGTCTTATCCTACATTCTAGCATTTGGACAGACACCAGATACCAAACCACAGGGTATTTATCCAAAGGAGTTGAAAATTTATGTCTACATAAAAGCCTGCACATAAATGTTTATAGCAGGTGATTGGAGGTGGAGCAAGATGATGGAATAGAAGGCTCTACCAATCATCCCCCACACAAGGACACCAATTTAACAACTATCTATACTCATAAAACACCTTCATGAAAACCAGAAGTCAGACAAACAATAGCTGTGGGATTTTTATCAACACCAGACTTGTCTTACAAAAAATGTTGAAAGGAGTACTTCGATCAGAAAGAAAAAGACATTAATTAGCAATAAGTAATCACTTGAAGTACAAAATTCACTAGTAATAGTAAGTAAACAGAAAAACACAGAATATTATAACATTGTAACTATGGTGTGCAAACTACTCTTATCCTAAGTCAAAAGATTAAACAATGAACCAATCAAAAATAATAACTACAACAACTTTCCAAGACATAGTATAATCAAATATAAATAGAAACAACAAAATTTAAAAAGTGAGGGATGAAGTTAAGGCATAGAGTTTTTATTAGTTTTCTTTTTGCTTTTTTGTTTATGCAAACAGTGTTAGGTTGTTATCAGCTTAAAATTAGGAGTTATAAGATTGAATTTGCAAGCCTCATGGTAACCTCAAACAAAAAAACATACAACTGATATACAAAAAGGAGAAAGGAAGGGACTAAATCATATCACCAGAGAAGATCACCTTCTTTAGTGAAAGGCAAGAAGGAAAGAAAGAAGGAAGAGAATACTACAAAACAATCAGAAAACAACCAAATGGCAGGAGTAATTCCTTACTTATCAATAATAACTTTGAATGTAAATGGGCTAAACTCTCCAATCAAAAGACATAGACTAACTAATGAATGAAAAATCCACACCCAAGATACCTACAAGAAATACACTTCACATGTAGAGCCACACATAGGCTGAAAATAAAGAAATGGAAAAAGATATTTCACGCCAATAGAAACCAAAAAAGCGCAGAAATCACTATACTTATGTCAGACAAAATAGATTTCAATACAAAAACTATAAGAAGAGACAAAGAATGTCACTATATAATGATAAAGTTGTCAATTCAGAAGAGGATATAAGAATTTTAAATATATGTGCACCCCACATGGGCGTATCCAGATATATAAAGGAAATATTATTAGAGCTAAAGAGAGAGATAGGTCCCAATACAATAATAGCTGGAGACTTCAAGATCTCACTTCCAGCATTGGACAGATCTTCCAGACAGAAAATCAACAAAGAAACATTGGACTTAATCTGCACTATAGACCAAATGAATCTAATAGATACAGAACATGTCATCCAATGGTTAGAGAATACACATTCTTTTTCTCAGCAAGTGGATCATTCTCAGGGATAGACCAAATGGTATGTCACAAAAAGTCTTAAAACATTCAAAAAATTGAAATAATATCAAGCATATTCTCTGAGGACAATGTAATAAAACTAGAAATTAATAATGAGAAATTTAGGAAACTATATAAATACATGGAAATTAAGCAATATGCTCCTGAATAACAAGTGGACAATGAAGAAATTAATAAGAAAATTGAAATATTTACTGAAACAAATAGTAATGGAAACACAACATACCAAAACATATGTGATACAGCAAAAGCATACTCAGAGGGAAGTTGATAGCTATAAATGCCTATATAAAAAATAGGAAAAACTTCAAATAAACAATCTAATGCTGCATCTTAAAGAATTAGAAAAGCAAGAGCAAATCAAACCCAAAATTAGTAGAAGAAGATAAACAATAAAGGTCAGAGCAGCGATAAATGAAATTAAAATGAAGAAAACAACACAAAAGATCAATGAAACAAAAAGGTTTTTTTTGAAAGGTTAAACAAAATTGACAGATTTTCAGCCAGACTAAGAAAAAAAGAGATCCAAATAAATAAAATCAGAAATGAAAAAGGAGACATTCCAAAGGATACTGCAGAAATTCAAAGGATCATTAGTGGCTACTATGGGCAACTATATGCCAATAAATTAGAAAATTGAGAAGAAATGAACAATTTCCTAGACATACACAACCTACCAAGATTGAACCATGGAGAAAATGCAAAACCTGAATAGACCAATAACAAGTAATGAGATAGAAACCATAATAAGAATTCTCCTGGTCAAGGAAAGCCTGGGACCCAATGGCTTCACTGCTGAATTCTAGTGAACCTTTAAAGAAGAACTAATACCAATCCTACTCCTCCTATTATCAAAAATAGAGGAGGAGGGAATACTTCCAACCTCATTCTATGAGGTTAGTATTACCCTGATACCAAACCAAACACAGACACATCAAAAGAAAAAAGCAAAAAAACAAAAACAAAAAACCCGCTACAGGCCAATATCTCTCTAATGAATATGATGCAAAATTATCCTCAGCAAAATACTAGCAAATTGAATTCAACAACGCATCACATGTTCTTATTTATTTGTGAGATCTAAAAATCAAAACAATTGAACTCATAGACATAGAGCAGAGAAGGATGATTACCAGAGGCTGGGAAAGGTAGTGGGAGGGTTGGGGTAAGACGGGGATGGTTAATGGGTACAAAAAATAGTAAGAATGAATAATACTTAGTATTTGATTGTACAACAGGGTGACTATAGTCAGTAATAACTTACTTGTATATTTAAGATAACTAAAAGTGTGTAATTGGATTGTTTATAAGCAAAGGATAAAGGCTTGAAGGGATGGATATTCTCCATGATGTGATTATTACACATTGAATGCCTGTATCAAAACATCTTACGTATCCCATAAATATATACACTTAGGTACCCACAAAAATTGAAAATAAAAAATTTAAAATTTAAAAATGTTTATGCCAGTTTATTTATGAATAATCACCAAAAACTAGAAACAACAAAAATGTCCTTCAATAGGTAAAGGAATAAGCAAACTCTTCTACATAATATAATGTAATACTATTGAGTGATGAAAAGGAATGAGTTATCAAGCCATGCAAATACATAGATGTATTGTAAATGCATTTTGCCTAGTGAAAGAAGCAAGTTTGCAAAGCTACATTGGGCGTGATTCCCTTTACATGACATTATGAAAAAGGCAATACTCTAGACACAGGTCAGTGATTGCTAGAAGTTCAGTGGAGGTGGGGGAAGGTTGAATGCAAGAATCACAGGTGATTTTTTTAAGGCAGTGAAGCTATTCTGAATGAGACTGTAATAATGGATACACAATACTGTATATTTGTCAAAACCCATAGAACTATAGCCCAAAGAGTGGACTTTAATGCATGCAAATTTAAAAATCATTTAGGAGATCAGTGAATCTCAGAATGGAATGCAGAATGTGATTTTAAAGAAGCTAACTGTATCACACATGTATTAAACAATATAACTGAAGGGGGGTAGGGGAAATGTACAAGGTAATGGGTACAGTCTATAAGACTAAAGATAAAAGGAACTGTATGTAAGCACTGTACACTAAATAATAAAGTCGTTTCCCATCGGGATATAGGTTAACAATTCTAAAACCACTATACGTGGATACTAGAATTACATAATAAGGAAATGGATGGCAGATGGTGGGAGCTAGTTTTCTCATTGTTGGAGCAGAAAGGTTACAGATAAGGAGAAAAGGGTAGAATAATTCATGAGGTAATGGATTGGAATTGAAGATACCAGTATGAACTCAAGATTAGTTTAATATAGATACAGATAGATACATATAGAAATGTTTATAGATATGTATGTATACAGCATTTATATATGTAAATGTATTTCCTTGGGCTGTCAGTTTACAGGGCTAGAAGCAAAAGCTCTCCAGTAGCAGTGATCACACATAGTGCACAGATCTTGGTTTCTAATACCATTTTTCAGTAAAATAAACCAGAGCTCCTAGGAGAAATGGCTGATTCTAGGACTGGGCAGGAAATATACAGATGATCCTGGAATATTTTGTACTGCTAGAAGATAAGAAAGTACTCTAAAAAAAAAAATCCACAGTGGTGGAAGTATGTCAGAAAGACACAGGAGTCAATTGAAAGAGCTCCCAATAGCTGGAAGTGGAATGATTTGAGGAACAAAATAAATAAAGTAGTATCGGATTATAAGCCAAAGTATAAAATAAATATCCATGACTTCATACTGATATAATATATGATTGGATAAATAAATGGGGAAGAATATACAAATATCCTATGTAGAAGAATTCCAAATAATTTATGTAGATACTCCTCCTTCAGTAAGGTAGAACATAATTCCCTATTCCCTAAGTGTGAACTGCAGCTAGGGACTTTCTTCCAAAGAGTGCAGTAATGGAAAGGGGGAAAATGAGAATAACTTTATAGTGGAGAAACATGGCAATGACTACCTAAGCCAGGTGATAAAGGTTAACATAACAGTGATAAATTATGTTGATAGTATGTACCATTAATATGATGTGATGAAAATAGCACTTTACCTCTGTAGTCTTCTTCCCCAAACTCATAATCCCTATCTAATCATGAGAAAAATGGCGAAATCTCAAATGAGGAACAGTCTACAAAATATCTGACCAGTATTCTTCAAAACTGTCAAAGTCCTCAAAAACAAAGAAAGTCTGAGAAACTATCATGGCTAAAAGGAGCTTAAAGGAGACATGATGACTAAATGGGTTATAGTATCCTGGATGGGGTTCCGGAGCAGAAAAGAGAATTAGGTAAAAACTAAGGAAATCTGAATGAAGTATGGAGTTTAATTAGTAATCTCATGTTTCCCAAAAGCACAGGCAACAACATCAAAAATAGACAAATAAGATTACCTCAAAATAGAAAGCTTCTGCACAAAAAAGGAAACAATTAGCAGAGTGAAGAGACAACCTATAGATTGGTATAAACATTTGGAAGCCATATATCTAATAAGGGGTTAATATCCAAGATATTAGAAACTCAAACAATGCTAAAGAAATAAAACAAATAACCTGGTTTAAAGAATGGTCGAAGGACCTGAATAGACATTTCTCAAATGAAGACATGCAAATAGCCAAGAAGTATATGGAAAAAACATTTAACATCACTAATCAGAGAAATAAAAATCAAAACCACAATGAGACATCACCTCACTCTTGTTAAAAAGGCTATTATCAAAAAGACAGAAGATAACAAGTGTTGATAAGGCTATGGAGAAAGGCGAACCCTTGCACACTGCTAGAGGGAATGTAAATTAGTACAGCCATTATGGAAAATTGTATGGAAGTGCCTCAAAAAACTAAAAATAGAACTACCATATGATCCAGCAATCCTAGTTTTTCACATTTACCCAAGAGGTTTGCAATCAGTATGTCAAAGAAATATCTGCACTCCCACTTTGATAGCAACACCTATGCACAATAACAAAGTTATGGAATCAGCCTAAGTGTCTAAAGAAAGTATGATGTATATGTAATGGAATCCTATTCAGCCTTAAAAAAAGAAATTTTGTCATTTGCAACAACATGGATGGAATTGGAGAGCATGTTATGTGAAATAAGCCACACACAGAAAGACAAATATTGCCTGTTCTCACTTACATGTGGACTCTAAAACAATCAAACTCAAAGTAGCAGAGAGTAAAATGGTGATTACCAGAAGCTGGGGGTTAGGGGAAATGGTAAAATGATGGTCAAAGGATACAAAGCTTCAATTAGGCAGGAGGAATGAGTTGTTTTGTTTCTTTTTTTGTTCTGAGATATATTGCACAGTGTGGTGAATGTAGTAAAAAATAACATTGAACATTTAAAAATTACTAAGAGTAAATTTTAAAGGTTCTCAACATAAAAAATGTTAGGTATTTGAGGTGATGGATAGGTTAATTAGCTTGATTTAATTATTCCACATTGTATTCATAAATCAGAACATAATTTTATACCCCATAAATAGACAGAACTAGAATTTGTCAATTTACATTTAAAAAACAAAAATTAAAAAAGAAACAATGTATCAATATCGATTCATTAATTGTTACAAATGTGTTATACTAATGTATGATGTTAATAATAGGGGAAACTGGGTGTGAGATATATTGGAACTCTGTACTGTCTTAATAACTTTCCTGTAAGTCTAAAACTATTTTAAAATTAAAGGTTTATTTAAAGTTGCAATGCCAGAATATAATATTCAATTTTTTAAAGATATGAGACCTTTATTTTTTAACACAAAGGAGTTGCTCTGGAATCTATTGCTAGGGCAGAGCATGGGGAATTCAATGCACTGGGATTATTCACAAAGCCCACATTTTATCAGCAAAGTCTCCCTATCTTGTTTTTCTGCCTTTATTAACATTTGCAACTCTCTCAATTGAGCATCCTTCGCAATGTTATTATCATGCTGGTTATTTCCTCTTCCAGATCATTAAGTTAAAATAGACCAGCTCCCACACCACACCCTATGGCAGTTTTGGGACCCTGTCCTCAAATGGCTGCAGATCTGTGAAGTTAGAAACCAGCTAAATAATAATTATCTGTAAATGGCAATTTCCTAACTTAATTGGTTGAATTTCATTCTGCAGGTGGTGATATTAAAGCAAACACTTTCCTGCTGTCCAAACAGACACACTTTGATTCTGAATTCTGATGGAAAGGTAACCAAGTGAGCTTGTTGTGGCATATTATTTGTCATTCCCCAGGGCTAATTGTTTGTACTCCTTTCCTGTATGTAGAGTGTACTCGCTTTAGGTTTTCCTATAGTAGAAACTAAACCACATGTCTGTCACCAATAACTTTCTTCCTCTGGACTTACTAGTCATACAGAAAAGTACAGGTATAAAGCTCAATGAATTCTTAAAATGTGAACACACTCTTGTAATCAGTGTAACCAGGACCCAGATCAAGAAACAGAACATTACCAGCATCCAGAAACCCTTCTTTGCCACCATCCAGGCTTCACCTGCTACATCCTCAACGTCAAAGAGTAACCACTATCCTCATTTTGAAATCATAGATTCATTTTGATTATTTATTGCATGTTTTAAACAAATTGAATTATAGCGTCCATTGGGTCTGACTTCTTTTGCTCAACATTATGTATATGATATTCATCCATGTAGTTGTAAATAATTCATTCATATTGCTGTATAGCATTCCATTATGTAAATGTACCAGAATTTATCTGTTCAATTGCTGATGTGCATTTGGGTGGTTTCTAGTTTTTGACTTCTAGGAATAGTGCTACCGTCTAATCTTCCAGTTAGCATGTGTCTTTTGGTGACCATATGAATGCATTTTTGTTGGGTATTGTTTAGCTTTAGCAGATACGTTAGGCAATGTATAATTAAACAGTTGGAGCTGAAATTCAGATAAACCTGGTCTTAAACTTGGGCAAGTTACCCAACCTCTCTAGGCCTTGCCTTTTATAATCTGTCACGTGAAGATTCAAAAAGTTTCTGCCTCGTAGGGTGTCTGTTCAGAATAAAAGAAACAATGTATGCCCAAGATTTCATACAGTGCTTGGCATAGAGCAAGCATCAATAAATATCAACCATTGTTATTTTTTAGTATTATTTATTGAAATATTGTTCAGTATTATTTAAATTGCAAACAAAGGTGAAATAAACAGATTATTTACAGAAACTTTTTTTACTCGTAAGATCCGAAAATATGTGTTCCGACACTGTGAATACTATTCTTAAGACCCCTCCACCCAGCCACGCCTCAGCTATTGTTCCTTACTCCCTCAAATTCTTAGCACAAGAACATGCTTGCAGTTAAACCTTCCCCATCCCACAGGCTGCCATAGAAGCTGAGAAGAAAATAAGGGGAATAAGTCTTCATTTCTGTCACAGTTTCCTTGTGGAAAGAACTGAAAGGCTATTTGATACCTGGGACTCACTGTCAAATTTATATCCATTTTGAACACTTCATCTATTCTAGGTTATTCAGACCAGATCTTCATTATTAAAAATATATTTCATAGTATTATGCAAATGCTATGTGGTTCATGTTGAAAATGTCGCATATAAGAGATACTTATATCTTTTTGTGTTAAAAAAAAAAGGACTCTTTTCTTTCAATATAAATAATTCATGCTTTTGTTACAGGTAGTTAGGCCTGAGTTGGGCAGGAGAGGGCTCTCCCCCCACCCACTAAAAATGTCAGGTGATGATTCGGCAATTAATCACATTGCCTCTCTTAAAAAGATAATTCGGCAGCCAGGGAGAGACTGATGGTCCACACCTGTTAAATTAATTAAAACTGTTAACTGAATGCAGACACCAGGAAGAAACAGTTTCTTGGGCACGCATATTAAGAGACAAAAATGGTGAAGTATGATCTTTCGGGTACATTCCACTGGGAAAAGAAAGCAAGCCTCAGATGAGCATACGTGTAACTCCCTAAACACACTGCATGAGCTCACTTCTCAAAGGTAAAGAGGGCTCTGTGCGTGCGGGCAGCCCACCCTAAAGGAATAATCATGGTAAAGAGGCGAGCTTATAAAAGTCCCAGGATCACAGTTAAATGGGGCACTTGACCTCTCTTTAACCTTTCACGTGCCTGCTTGGGTCTCCTCCAAGCGCACCTGACTTTCTTTCCTGTTCTGCGGCCTTTTAAAATAAACTTCTATTGCTGCTCTGAAACTTTTCTCGGTCTCTTTTTGTACTTTATGCCCCTCATTCGAATTCTTTCTTCTGAGGAGGCAAGGACTGAAGTTGCCACAGACCCCTAAGGATAGGCCATCGGTAACTCTGGGTAACTCAGATCCCTTCCACCGGTAAGACTTTCTATAAAAATATTGAAAAATACAAGAAGTAGTTTTGTATCCTGTAAATATTCTTGTATGAGAAGAAGAAAGTGAAAAATATTTGTAATCCTATTGCCCAGAGATTTCTGGGTAGTCTTTTCAGACTCATATAAACAATTTTTCAATTACAAAAATGTAGAAAATTTGTTAAAACATAGAAAAGCAAAAACAAAACATCAAATAATAGATCCCTTGTGATCCTAAGATATAAAACAAAATTTCAACAGAGCTTGCCATTACATTTTTTTTATTCTCTTTTCCTCTCTCCTTCCCTCCTTTTCTCCTCTCTTCTCTCTCAAAATAATAGCGTCATTTTATACTCTTTTGTAGTCTGCTTTTTAAAAACCTTTTATGGGCATGTCAAATATTTCACCTAAAACTTGATTTTTAATGACTGCATAGCATTTTGTATTATGAATAATTTGCCTAACAGTTCTCTAGTGTTGAGCATTTATTTGATTTATACTTTTTCACTATTATCAAGAAGGCTATGGTGAAATTTCTCGTATATACATCGTTTTGCATCTCTGATTATTTTAGGATAATTTTATAGAAGCAGAATCACTGATTCAAAGTTTATATACATTAAAAATGTTTTGACAATCATGGCCAAATTGCTTTCTAGAAAGCTTATATTATTTTAATTTCTACCATCAGTTTATGAGAGGCCTATTTCATCATGCCTTTGGCAGTACTGAAGATTATAATTTTAATTTGTACAAATGTAATGGGTAAAGAAAATCATTGCTCTTTTATTTTTCTTTGATTAACAAAGAGGTTGAGTTTTTCTGAATTTTAAAATTTTTATTCTTCTATGAATTCATATTTTATGCCCTTTGACCATTATTCCTAATGTGTTTATGTTTTTCTTGTTGGGTTATTGGATTTTTATATCTTAAAAGATTTTTTGCATGCTTTTTAATATATTTAAAAATATCTTCACGGACATTTTTGCTTTTCTTATTTATTTTTAATATATTTCCTAGTTTGTTATATAACATTCATAGTGTCCTCAGATATACAAAAGTTCTAATGCTTTAAGCCAAGATTCAAGTCTTCTTTTAATGTAGTCATATTTTTAGCTATTTATGTTATGATTTCTTACATTATTTTTATACTTAGAAATCCCTTGTCAGAAATCAATGAAGTTGTCACTTATAGTTTCTGCCTTTTGAAAAAAAATAGTTTTGTTATTAACATTTGACTCTGATTTGTCTGGAATTTACTTGACATTGTTGTACTGAACCGAGCATAGAAAGTCAACACCAAGACAAAAGTATGCCAAATTGCAGGGTGTTTATTGCCAGCGTCCATGGAGGACTCACATCTCTCCAACCCGTGGCCCCAAAAAGCGGGTGTTAAGACCTTTTATACCTGTACAAATCACCTTGGGAGTGAGGGTGAGGGGCAGGGGGGTGGTGAATTCTGTCAATCATCTTCTGGGCAGAGATGAGGATTTTGGGTGGGGGTGGGGGTGAGAGCTTCAGACATTCCGAGGGCTAGTGAATTTGCAAATTACCTTCTGGGCAGAGAGGGTGAAGGTGTGGGGCTGCGGACATTCCAAGGGTCAGGGGACTTTTGATATTCTGATTATTACTTAAGCGGTTAACAAAAGTCAAGATAAGCATTTGT
Source organism: Cheracebus regulus (assembly GCA_963574635.1). Taxonomy (NCBI): domain Eukaryota; kingdom Metazoa; phylum Chordata; class Mammalia; order Primates; family Pitheciidae; genus Cheracebus; species Cheracebus regulus. The sequence continues at coordinate 87,668 of CAUYQU010045311.1, read as the reverse complement.
TTACACATTGTCTGGGTAGGGTGGAAATTACAAGTCGCAGGGGCCAAGATGGCATGGGTTTGGACTACTTGCCTGTCACATTAGCAGAGAGAGCAGTTTAAACAGAAAGCCAAGGTATGGTTGAGGTATGCAGTTTTATGGGGCTTTTACCATGTCACAACATTATGAGATTATATTATGAGATAGAGATCTGGCATTATTTTCTCCAAATACATAACTTTCCAAACCCTCTGCATTTAAATAAAACATCTAATTCCTATTGCTTTGTGATTCCTTCTTTATCATATTTGAAGTTACAGTATATACTAAAGTGTATTTTGTGGTTATCTATTTGCTCTCATTCATCTGTCTTTTATTTATGCAACATATTTTTTAATTTTATTTTTTATTTCAATAGTTTTTTGGGGGTTCGGGTGGCTTTCGGTTACATGGATAAGTTCTTTAGCAGTGATTTCTGGGATTTTGGTGCACTCATCACCCGAGCAGTGTACATGGTACCCAATATGTAGTCTTTTATCCCTAAACCCACTTCTACACATCCCCCAAGTCCCCAGAGTCCATTACATTATTCTTATGCCTTTGCATCCTTATAGCTTAGCTCCCACTTACAAGTGAGAACATACACTATTTGGTTTTCCATTCCTGAGTTACTTCACTTAGAATAATGGCCTCCAGCTTCACCTAAGTCACTGCAAAAGATATTTCATTCCATTTTTATGCCTGAGTAGTATTCCATGATGTATATATACCACATTTTCTTTATCCACTTGTTGGCTGATGGGTGCTTAGATGGGTTTACTATTTTTGCAATTGCAAATTATGCTGCTATAAACATGGAAGTGCATGTGTCTTTTTGATATAATGATTTATTTTCCTTTGGGTAGATACCCAGTAGTGGGATTGCTGGATTGAATGGTAGTTATACTTTTAGTTCTTTAAGAAATCTCCATACTATTTTCCCTAGTGGTTATGCAACATATTTTTATTAAGTACCTAGACCTACCATGTCCCAGATCCTGTGGTTACCACTGGAACACATAATGCTGAACAAGACAGACAGTGTAAGCTCCATAAGGACAAGGGCAGTCTCACTGTGTTTCTTCCCTTACATGCTTCTTAACATCAATTTAATTTGAAAGCCTTCGGAAGGTAGGAAACAAGTCTTCATTTTCTATGTACTCTCCATGGTGTTTTTGCCAGGGCCAGATGGACTATAGGGCCTTATGGGAAAATTAATCAAAAAAATGTTCTGCTTCCTTCCTCCCACTTTTAGCAAAGGCATAGAGTCTCTTTTTCAAGATGCAGCTATGGTGAATAAGAACATTAAATCTAGAGTCAAGAAACCTGGGTTTCAATTGTGATTATAAACTAACCTCATGCCCTTCAAAAATATCTTCACTTCTTAGAACCTCAGTTTTTAAAATGGAATTAATAGGCCAGGCATGGTGGCTTATGCCTGTAATCCTAGCACTTTAGGAGGCCAAGGCAAGTGGATCACTTGAGGTCGGGAGTTTGAGACCAGCATGGCCAACATCGTGAAACCCCGTCTCTACTAAAGAAATACAAAAATTAGCCAGGAGTGGTGGGGCATGCCTGAAATCCCAGCTACTCAGAAGGCTGAGGTGCGAGAATTGCTTCAACTCGGGAGGCAGAGGTTGCAGTGAGCCGAGATTATGTCACTGTACTCAAGCCTGGGTGACAGAGTGAGACTCAGTCTCAAAAGAAAAAAAACCCATAAAAATAAAAAATAAAAATAAAATGGAGTTAATAGTACAGGAATCTTTGAGTATGAAATGAAAATTGGCGTTAAAACTCTGAAATTGTAAAACGTCATGGAGATAAAAATTATTATTTTCATTTTTAGTCAAACTAAAGTACAAATAACCTGAAAGCAGGGCTCATAATTTGCTGCCTTTGTGACCCCTCTGCCTAAATATACTCTTTATTTAGTACTTATACTGATAGGAAGCCCTAACTAAATATTTATTTAATATATAAGTAAATTCTGCTGCTCAGGTAGATGCTCTTCTAATATAACCTATTGGAAACACCCCCTGCCCAGAAAGTCTAAGCAAATAACTCATTATTTGCCATGGATTTTAGTTTGCTTTAGTAGCTTATATATGTATCCTGATACCCCAGAGTTTGGGAGCCATCTTAAATATTGTTTAAAAGAATAAAAAGGATCTATAAAATAACACATTAAGCCTTTGATATTTGAAAGAGATACTTCCCTAAACCCTCACAAATCTCCAAATTTGCAAGTACTATCATAATGCACACTTTCCATCACTGAATACAGTAAAATGTAACTAAAATATTTGTGATCAAATTGTTTGCAATTCTGTAAGTCTACTGGCTCTTTAGACATGAGTTCAACTAATTGGCCTTTGCTTTCTTCTTGGAGGTAGTTTATCCTGTTAGCTCCTTAGTCTGCTCTGGTAACAGGCACCAGCAGACTTCTTTAACACTGAATCCAGCATGAACAGAGCTTATACACAAATTGACCTCCTTCCTCAACTTTAAATATTTTCTGCCAGGATAACAATTTATAGACCTTAATAAAATTGGTAGTCCAGACGAATAGCCAGGAGGTTGAGGAGACTGGAAAGCTGAAAAAGTGAGTATTTTGAGCTCACTGGTCCTGTCAGAGTTTTAATCTCATTTTACAGATGAGGAAAAGTAAGACTCAAGAAGATTTAGTAACTTGCCTAAGATCAAGGAGCTGAAAGAATCGGCCCTTCAAACCCTGCTGGATCTATATTTCATACTCCTAGCCATCTTGTTCTATGGTAATGCCAGGGACTCTTTTGGATGCCAATTTTTTCCTTTTAGGTACTCAATAAGTGCCCAGATAAATTTAAGAATTGTGGGGAACAATTTAGACTTGCTATGCAACTGGAAGGTGAATTTTATTCTATTTCAAATTTCTCTGTGAACAATAGGAAGGCTTAAGCAGCTGATAAGCAATTAGGGGTCTGAACAGCTGAGCCCCACACTAAGCAAGACAGGCTGCCAAGTGGCAGTGAGGGTGGGACCCGAGTGCTCAGTGCCAGTTCAATCTGGCAACTTAGTGACCCCAGGGATTCTGATCCCTGCAGCCCCACAACACCTCCACTGCTATGTTTAATAATTCCTGCATCTGTCAGCAGATACCCAGACATCTCCAATTCTCATGCTAATGGGCATTTGCTCTCAAATGAAAACTGGGAGGAGTGAGGAAGGCCTGTCTGGATCCCCAGCTTAGAAAGGGGTTTAATTTGTTACTGCAGTACCAGAGGGTTCTCTTTTGTGCTTCTACTCAGCACCTCTTTGTCATGTTGAGAATACAAAATGTGCCTCCCTATCGTAATGCACCCACCCCATGCCCCACCCCAAGTTATCTGAGAGGACTCATCTCACTTATCCTATTTTCTTAGGTCCATCTTCCCACCAATCCCAGCTTTCCTCTGGGAGAACCAAACCCACTCTACAGTCCTCCCCTTTCAAATTTGAAGGCCTAGGTCTCTCTTTTTTATTTACTTAATTTTTTTAAAATTATACTTTAAGTTCTGGGATACATGTGCAGAATATGCAGGTTTGTTACATAGGTATACACATGTCATGGTGGCTTGCTGCACTCATCAACCTGTCATCTACATTAGGTATTTTCCTAATGCTTTCCCTCCCCTAGCCTTCTGCCCCCTAACAAGCTCTGGTATGTGATGTTCCCCTCCCTGTGTCCATGTGTTCTCATTGTTCAACTCCCACTTATGAGTGAGAACATGCGGTGTTTGGTTTTCTGTTCCTGTGTTAGTTTACTGAGAATGATGTCTTCCAGCTTCATGCATGTCCCTGCAAAGGACATGAAGTCATTCTCTTTTATGCTCAGCTAATTTTTATTATTAGCTGTGGGTGAGTCATGAAACTTTTCTAAGCTTTGGTTTCCTCATCTAAGAATATGCATAATAATAAAACAGACCTTGTTGTGTTACGGTGAAATTGAGCGAAGATAATATAGGTGGTCCCTTCTGGTTCATGGTTCTTGCTCGGTAGGAGGTTTCTCCTGCCACTTTTGCCTCAGTGTCCCTTCTAAGCTCTTGAGAGTTGAGGTGTTTTTCTTCTGGTTCGAGATGAGCAACTGTCCCTGGAGCTCTTAACCCCTGACTTCCTGCAGCAAGTGCTTCCTTTCCCTATCTTCCCAGGCTGAAAATTCAACAGGGGCTATTTGTGCTGTAGTTACTTGTGCTGTAGTTATTTGTGCTGTAGTTACTTTAGCATCCATGGAGGCAGCTTGTCTACCTAGAGTGGGATACAGGCGTTTGCAAGACCCCATGAAGCCCCAGTTGCTTCTGGATTGTTGGATGGAACTCAGCAGGAGGTGCCAGCATATGCAGAAGTCGATTCCAACAAACCTCTCTGGTTACTGCTAAGTTGTGCTGCTACAGCCAGGGCATTCCTGCTTCCTTATGATATTTAGGAATAGATTTACAAAGTGCCTCTGAATCCATTCTGCTTTGGGACTACGTTCCGTGGGGGTGATCCCTGTTCTCTAGCAGCTTGTTTTCAACATGGTGATTCAGTATGTGTCCCATGGGCCGGGGTTCAAGTCTCAGCTCTTTTTTTTACTTTAAGTTCTGGGATACGTGTACAGGTTTGTTACATAGGTATACATGTGCCACGGTGGTTTGCTGCGTCCGTCAACCCGTCATGTAGGTTTTAAGCCCCATACACGTTATGTTTTTGTCCTAATGCTCTCCCTCTCCTTGCCCTCCACCCCCCAGCAGGCCCCATGTGTGATGTTCCCCTCCTTGTGCCCATGTGTTCTCATCGTTCAACTCCCACTTATGAGTGAGAACGTTCAGTGTTTGGTCTTCTGTTCCTGTGTTAGTTTGCTGAGAATGATGGCTTCCAGCTTCATCCGTGTCCCTGGAAAGGACATGAAGTCATTCTTTTTTATACCCAGCTGCTTTTTATTATTAGCTGTGGGTAGGTCATGAAACTTTTCTAAGCTTTTGTTTCATCATCCAAGGATATGCATAGTAATAAAACAGATCTCGTAGTGTTACAGTGAAATTGAACTAAGATAATATAGTTAGGCCAGTTTGATTCATGGCCAGAACTTAACATAAGTAAACTCTCACCATCAATTGACTGCAGCTCCTCTGAGATAACCCTGCTTGGTGAGGCCCAGCCCATGGGGATGATTCTTTTCCGCTGGGCTAAGCATAGTCTATTATCCATCCCACTTTGGGTGTTTAATCATATGTTGCCTCCTATGGCTCACATACAGAGTGTTTCTGCCTTATTTTCAAATGATATTTGCTCACAATTATTGAGCTCTTCAATGAGAGGCATTGGGCTAAGAACTTCCCAAATATTTCTGTATTAAATGCTCACATAACCCAAGAGGTACGGGGCATTTTAATTCATTTTTCAGATGAGAAAACTGCAGACCAGGAAAGTTTAGTAACTTACTGAAAGCCACACAGCAGGTCAGAGGCAGAGAAGGGGTTAGAAGCCTGGCTTCCCTCTCCACCCATCAGCCTTGAAAACACTCAGAGGGTGGAGGTCAGGGTATTCGTGTTATTTGTAAGTGCAGAGAAGTTGGTCAGCAAAATAGAACTGGAAAACGACTCACGCTGAGAACCTACTCTGCCAGCCTTCCCTCCACATTGCTTCCTGGGAAGATCCCATGACCCAATGGTGAGTCGTGGCATCCCTTTCTGTTGACGCACAGTTCATATCACTATTTTATAGGCTCTAAGGATTTCTGCAGGCAAGACACTTGTTCTACTTTGCTGAAGCTAGAATTTCCTCATGTTCATTTGAATTTTTAAAATTTTCTGAAAGGATGTCTGCGTTTCTGCTATCTATCTGGCACTGTGCAAGGCACACATGTGAGAGACATGATGGGAGCCAAGCACATTGGCATTGGGTGGCCTCATGAAGCTCACAGAGAGATAATTAACAGGGAAACACAACTGTTCCCAATTATGCATTGTGATGCATGATATGAAGAAACAAGTGGGGTGCTGCAGTAAGGGGTTTGGGAGGGGTGGTGATGGGGAGTAGGGGATCACTCCAAGAAGGGGACTGAGAGTTGAAAACCAACGCAGGAGAAGGAGGCATTATCTGGTCACAGTCCGATAACGAAGTCCCTGCTGCAAAACAAACACCCCCAGGCCTTGGAGCAGGCACAGCCCCTGGGAAACGAGGAAAGGCAGAGAGTCAGCTCTTTCCCGTCTTGGTACCCATCTCTACGTCCTCCATAGCTTGGGGCAAGAAATCAAGAGGCAAGGTGTATGCCATATATCTAAAGTATTTTAAAACTGGGCAGTAAGCTAAAACTATCAGATGGAATGTTCCATTCACATATATATGTATGTATTTTTATATACATGTAAAACCTCATGCCACAATATTGAAAAAAACGTATACTACTATATAGTTTTTATATAATTGAAAGTCAATAAAATTTCCAATATCAATATCCAATATAAATATATGCATATATATTTGTGTACATGTAAAACCTCATACCACAATATTGATAAAACATGTATACTACTATATAGTTTTTATATAATTGAAAGTCAACAAAATATCCAACATGATTGAATTTAATTATTCTTGCATATATCTAGGTATCCTGTGGATGGATCAGACATGTCTGGACAATTGGCAAACAAAAGGCATGCCTTATAATGATCAATATTTTCTCATTCTGCATTTTTTTTGGAGACAAAGTCTTGCTCTTGTTGCCCAAGCTGAGTGTAGTAGTGTGATCTCAGCTCACTGCAACCTCTGCCTCCCAGGTTCCAGTGATTCTCCTGCCTTAGCCTCCCGAGTAGCTGGGATTATAGGCACCCACTACCACGCCTGGTTAATTTTTATATTTTTAGTTGAGATGGGGTTTCACCAGCCTGGGATTGGCCAGGCTGGTCTCAAACTCTTGACCTCAAGTGATCTGCCCACCTCGGACTCCTGAAGTGCTGAGATTACAGGTATGAACCACCATGCCCAGCCTTTTTCTACATTTCTATTGACATGACCTAAAAGACTAAATGACCTAACAGAATGTCACCTAAAATGTAATTATAATGACCTAAAAGAATAAAACTTAAAATGTAATTATATGCAGAAGTTATAAAACTGGTGTATATTTCTGTAAAAATGCAAGTTATATGTTTTAAAAATAAAATTATTTTCCTATATTTTTAAGACAGGTCCTTCTAAAACATTAAAAACTGTCTATTAAAAGTAAATGGAAAAATAGAAACCATATAAAAATGTATCTTAACGTTTTAATAAAGCTGACCATTTTACTTAATTTTAGCAACTTGAATCAGATATCATTATATGTTTCTATAATAAACTGCACATTTTTGCATTCAGTGTCCATCCTGGGGCCGTGATTCAGCATTTACACAAATTTCAGACCAATGAATTGGTTAACATTGCAGCCTATTCCCAGACACCAGATGCTCTATTCACAAACGTCTCAGGGATTATGAATTGAACAAGGAGAAGCAAGGAATGAATGCTTGACAATGCTGAGTGATAGATCTGACAAGTTTAGTTCATGTGTCTCTCTTCCTACTCACATTCTTCTTACCTTCCCAGCACGGGTCTCCAGTGTCATGGGCAGTGGTACAACCCACAGACCTTGAGCGTCATCGGAAGTGACCACTTTCTGATTCAAGCACAGGACGCAGAGATGTATTTCCATGGGCCTTGAGTGGTGTTAGCCATTGGAGTGCGTATTCATAGGCACAGACCGCCTGGGTCAGTCTGGCAGACAACCAAATCCCAGAAGAGAGAAGTTTTCTTTAATGAATAAATTTACCCTTTTGTGTGTTTGTGACATGTGGGACTCTCTAAAGCTCAGGGTACAGGGCAGGAGCCCCTCTTGCCTGCATCCGGCTGCCCTCCACTATGGATGTTGATGGATTCAATTCAATGGATAGAATGGAACTATTAGTTTGGTGCAAAAGTAATTGCGGGTTTTGCAATGACTTTTATTATTTTTAATCATTATTATTTTTTTGAGAGGGAGTCTCATTCTTATTGCCCAGGCTGGAGTACAGTGGTATGATCTTAGCTCACCGCAACCTCTGCTTCTTGGGTTCAAGCAATTCTCCTGCCTCAGCCTCCTGAGTCGCTGGGACTACAGGCATGAGCCACCATGCCCAGCTCATGTTTGTATTTTTAGTAGAAACGGGGTTTCAACATGTTGGCCAGGCTGATCTTGAACTCCTGGCCTCAGGTGATCCATCTGCCTCAGCCTCCCAAAGTGCTGGGATTACAGGTGTGAACCACTGCGCCCAGCCTTGCAATTACTTTTAATGGCAAAACTGCAACCTTGTAGTTGGGGTGACTGTGAAAGTAACCGTAATCAGGAGCATGTAACTTACGTGTAGCTCTGTTGAAGTAAGGGTTGAGGGCAGAGACAGGGAAGTGTTTCACCAAGTCTGGACAGGTTCGTTAGAAAGACCCTCTTCCTCGGCCGGGCGCTATGGCTCACTCCTGTAATCCCAGCACTTTGAGAGGCCGAGATGGGCAGATCATCTGTGGTCGGGAGCTCGAGACCAGACTCATCAACATGGAGAAAACCCATTTCTACTAAAAATACAAAATTAGCCGGATGTGGTGGTTCATGTCTGTAATTCCAGCTACTCAAGACGCTGAGACAGGAGAATTGGTTGAACCCAGGAGTCAGAGGTTGCAGTGAGCAGAGGTCATACTATGGCACTCCAGCCTGGGCAACAGAGTGAGACTCTGTCTTAAAAGATAAAGAAAAAGAAAAGAAAAGCCTCTCCCTCTATTCTGCTACTACGATTTATGCCCTAGCAAGGGTGTTGGAATTTATATTGAGGAAATATGAACACACACATTAGTTAAGGAACACATTTCCCTCTTGTGGTTATGTAGGTTAGGTCTGCAGAGGAGCCCTGGTCATATTAATGAGGCTTTGCGTTGCTTAAGGATAATTCCAAGCCTGCCATCTGTAGAGAGCACTGTCAAAGGGATCTCAGTATCAACGGTGATATTCATGATTGGCTCTGGTGGGGCCTTACCCACCCTCCCTGGCAGCTGCTGAAATTGAGCTGTCAGTCGAGGAAGATGAAATGCTACTTTGTTCTATGGCTGGAGCTCCCAGAGGCAACATTTCCAGGTCATTTGATATTAGTTCAGAGAATGAGAAAGTATTTATCTTTTTTTTCCCCCCTTTTTTCTAAAACTTTAAAAAAATAAATGCTTGCTGCTTGTTGGTAAGTAGGACGTGACAGCTCTCCAAGACGGCTGCCTGATGTTTGAGGGGAGACATTTACCAGGATGGGGGCGGAACTGCTGAGGATGCCAGCCCTTTTCCTCTCAGGAGAGCTCGGGGCTGCAGACTATCACCCTCAGGCACCTCTCATGTGATACTCTTTGAGGCAATGTTTTCTGAAGAGTGTTCCTTGGGACATGAGATGCACGCGATGTCCCCATAGAAAGAAAGATGCCATGAAAACATAACAAAACACTGTTCTGTGGCCCCATAAGTTCGAGGCCACAGTGTTTTGAGGCAACTGTGTACCCTGTGATTTCTCTCTCATTGACACACAGTTCATGTGACTATTTTATAGGCTCTGAGGATTTCTGCAGGCGAGAAACCTGTTCCACTTTGCTGAAGCTCAAATTTCCTCATGTTCATTTGAATTTTTAAAATTTTCTGAAAGGATGTCTGTGTTCCTGCTATCTGTCTGGCACTGTACAAGGCATGTATGTGAGAGACATGATGGGAGCCAAGCACGTGGGCATTGGGTGGCCTCATGAAGCTCACAGAGAGATAAGAAACAGGGAAACAAAACCGAATAATTATGCATTGCGATGCGTAACATGAAGAAAGAAGCGGGGTGCTGCAGTAAGGAATATGGGAGGGGTGACTCTGATGGGGAGCAGGGGATCACTCCAGGAAGGCAACTTTTAGTTGAAAACCAAAGCATGAGAAGGAGGCAGACATGTGAAGTGTGGGAGAAAGTGATGAGAAAGCGTGTGCAAAGGCCCTGAGGCATTCTGTGATCCAGTTCTTAGAAACACGCAAAGACTTGTGACACTGACAGGAGACGGAAATACTGGGTAGAAGAGGGTGGTTCCCTTGCACAGGCCCCCCTGTCCCCAAACCTGAAGACCTGTGGCCCTAAGTGAAGGCAGGCATTTCTGTTTTCACGTGCAAAATGTTGCCTTTTGGTCTGCCATGCCCCTCTTCCTGGCCCCTTGTAAACCCAAGACCTTAGTGGCCACACATGCAAGCAGCTGAAAGTCAGAACCAGCAGAACAGGGACGGTAGCACAACATGGCAGAGAAAGAGAGAAGAGGAAGGATGTCTGGATGCTAGGGAGGCATTCAGCCTGGGGTGGTCAGAGAAGAATTCCACGACTGGGCGGCCCAACTCCAGGGGAAGACCACCTTCCCACTCTATCCCTGCCTCCAGCTCTCCATCCATCTTGCTGAGACCCACTTCCACCACTCAGTAACACCTTGCACTCATTGTCCCAGCCCACGTGTGAGCCGATTCTTCCAGTACACTGGGCAAGAACTTGGGACACAGAAGGCTGTCACACTGGCCTCCTGCCCTTGTGATAAGGCCGAGGGTCTGTTGAGCTGATGAACACAAGCTGTCTGCAGATAGCCTAGCTGAAAGAGCACAGTGTAACACACACCCACTGGGCTTTGGGAGTCATAGACTGCTCACCCCAGATGAAGCCGTGGGGCTGGAATCCAAAAGTGGTCCCCATGTTCTCAGCACCTGCCCATCTGCAAGCTCCCCTAGGGGTTTGAGCAGCTGGGAGACTGGAGGAGCCAGCCACACCCCTGTCACACATCCTCTGAGGGGGAATATGGGAACTCTCCCATTTCACTTGTACTCTATGCAAACTACCTTTGTAACCAGAGACACTCCTGAGATCCTTACAAAGGCCTGGTACAAAGTAGACGATCAGAACTGGCCGCTTTCCTGTCCTTCTTAAGGGGATTCTGAACATGGCCATTGAGAAGAGTTTCAGTCTTGAACAAGCTCCCTGGCTCTGTTCCTGCCAGCATTTCAGTCTTGTGTGTGGTGGGACCCTGAGACTTCTGGTCCCCTCAGAGTGCAGAGGGTCTGTCTTTGTAGCTCGCTGGCCAAAGCCTCCAGTTCAGATCAAGGTGTGTAATTTGGATTCACTCAATCCATCATGAGCGTGCAAAGGCATCAGAAAGCTATAGCCGGAGTTCTCGAAGGTCCATGTATGAAGGAGACACCTGGAGAACTTGTTAAAATGTGCAGTTCTCTGGGACCACCCCTTAGATTTGGAAACCGTAAGTCTTGAGCTAAATGTGTGAGGTATGCCCGGTGGATTAGAGGAAGACGATCCCATACTCATCACACTTGGTGAAATACCTCAAAACCGTAGCAGCTATGCTCATGTGGGTACAGAGCTGGGCTGGGGGTTCCCCTGAGGAAATCTAAGCTTTTAATATGTGATCAGTTTTTGTCTAGCTCCTCCATAGTAGCAAAAGGGGTTTATGCAGCTAGGAGAACCCTCCTAGGCAAAAAAAATTAAAAAAAAAAATCAAGTGCAGAGAAAACCGGCCAAGTACTTTGCGGCCCAGGAGGGGCGACAGCGTACTCCTGTTCTGGTTCTTGGCTTATTTAAGCATGGTTTGTCTATTTTTTTATTTATAAATTCCCTGAGGTACATCCGAAGGGCCATAGGAAACTTTGATTTAGAAGCCATTTGTTTTGTAAACTGGTGTGGCTATGATCCTCAAATCTGAAATATGGCACCTGATAGGCTAGTGAATCGGGAAATGGACTTATTTATATACACTCAAAATAAGCCAAACAAGGCCACAGAGTTTTTGCTGGTAAACGAGACCCACACCACTGAGAAGCCCCGTCAGGACTGGGGCTTGGCCATATGAGTCAGGGGAGCATGATCTACACCTCCTTCCTTGAATCTGTTCTAAAGGGGCCCCTCCACCTGGGACCTTGTCACCACTCTTTTCTTGGAAGTTGCTCTATCAGTTTACTCCTGGTCTCCCTTGGAATATATATAAACTTCCCGAATCTCTTTCTTCCTAGGTCGTTCTCTCTTGTGCAGCCTTAAAAACTCTTCGGCGACAACCACTCTCCTCATCTTGCCTTTAACATCAGCCCAGGGGCTTCTGTTTTTTTTGAGACAGAGTTTCGCTCTTGTTACCCAGGCTGGAGTGCAATGGTGTGATCTCAGCTCACTGCAACCTCTGCCTCCTGGGTTCAAGCAATTCTCCTACCTCAGCCTCCCGAGTAGCTGGGACTGCAGGCTGTGCCGCCATGCCCAGCTAATTTTTGTACTTTTAGTACAGACGGGGTTTCACCATGTTGATCAGGATGGTCTCGATCTCTTGACCTAGTGATCCACCCACCTCGGCCTCCCGAAGTGCTAGGATTATAGGTGTGAGCCACTGCACCCGGGCAGCCCAGGGGCTTCTCACTGCTTCCAGGATGTGCACAGACTAGCCCCTGTCTACGTCTGCAAGCTCACGTTGTGCCCTTCACTGTAGCATGCTGCACTCTGGCTGTCCAGAGATCCTTCCATTCTGCCCCATCCATCCAACTAGGGACTGACTTCCTTAACAGGCTCTGTTTTTATCTGGATGATCTTGTTTATATTCTATGCGTCTCCCTAACTGTCGTGAAAAATGAGTGAATTTAGGTCTCTTGTCTGTCTTATAACCTATTGCTGTATTCCCACAGTGTCAACAGTGCTCATGAAAATGGCCAACACATATTCATTATTTATAGAATAAATTCCTTCTCTTTCCTCTGAGTATTTGCATATGCCTGACAGTCTCTTCTCTTGTGCACACTTTGTGAAATACCTTGCTTGCTAACTCCTGCGCACCTTTAAATTCCCAGTTGTTATGTCACTTCCTCCTGGAAGCACTTAGTCCTCTCCTCGAGGAATCCTTAAATCACTTCCTCTAGGAAGCACTAAATCATCTCTTTCAGGAAGGGTCACTTGACTTCCCAAGTTTGAGATGGGTTCTCCCACCACTCCGGTGTTATTACACTGCACTACAGTCACCCATTTATGTATTTTATATCTCCGTAGACTATAAACTCTAGGAGGGCAAGAGTCCTGGATTCCTTTGTCTCTTTGAATCTCCTGTCATCTGTGCATCACTCTACGAGGTCACACGTGGTGCCTGTTTTTGATGGGTATGCGGTATATATTTATTTAGTAAGTGATTTTTTCACCTTATGCTTTTATTCCGTCATTTGTTTCTTTTTTGAGATGGAGTCTTGCTCTGTTGCCAGGCTGGAGTGCAGTGGCTCGATCTTGGCTCACTGCAACCTCCGCCTCTTGGGTTCAAGTAATTCTCCTGCCTCAGCCTCCTGAGTGGCTGGGACTACAGGTACGCACCAGCATGCCCAGTGAATTTTTTTTTTGGTATTTTTAGTAGAGACAGGATTTCACCATGTTGACCAGGATAGTCTCGATCTCTTGACTTTGTGATCTGCCTGCCTTGGTCTCCCAAAGCGCTGGAATTAGTGGTATGAGCCACCGCGCCTGGCCTTATCCTTCTTTTTTATCCAAACATCTCGAGTGTAGTCTCTGTTCCACATCTTTTTTCTTAACCTCCCAAAGTTTGACTCTTGGACCTGCCGTTGGACTTGTCTGGATAAGATATCTGTGAACTCCATGCTTCCAAACCTAACAACAGGTACTCTCCTGTCTTTTTATCCTTCCTATGGCATGTCACACTGTCCACCAGTCCTCCTTCACACTCTGCCTATGAAGGCAAGCCTGCTGTCTAGGTCCTGCTGTGATATGCATTGCAATACAGAGGCGTTTTGGCTAACAGATAACAGGGGATGACATTAGCTACCTGGCAAACCCTTGTGGCAGGAGAAATGGTTTATGCCAGGACTAAACCTCATGCAAAGAAAAGGAATTTCTTAAAGATTTTATTGCAACTTTGGGTTTTATAAATTCTCAAGTGGTTTCCATCAGTTGCGTCCCAATACAACACTGTGACTACGTACATCTTTAGGGCAGGAGGGGTGGGAAAATGGGCAGAAATGGCTTGCTGCATGACCTTTCATCCTTGGGAGGGGGTCTTACACATGAATATTTCCAAGAAATATGTGCAGACTCCCTTGTGGCCCCTGGTTAAAACCTTTTTTTTTTTTTTTTTTAAATGGAGTTTCACTCTTGTTGCCCAGGCTGGAGTGGAATGGCCTGATCTCTGCTCACTGCAACCTCTGCCTCCAGGGTTCTAGTGATTCTCCTGCCTCAGCCTCCCAAGTAGCTGGGATCATAGGCACGTGCCATCACGACCAGCTAATTTTTTGTATTTTTAGTAGAGAGGGGTTTTCACCATGTTGGCCAGGCTGGTCTTGAATTCCTGACCTCAGGTGATCTGCCCACCTTGGCCTCACAAAGTGCTGGGATTACAGATGTGAACCACTGTGCCCAGCCCAAAAACAATTTTTTTTAATTGAATGAGGACCTATAATTAGTTGGAATCAATACATATTTCAGATAGTTATAATTAGGTGTCAGCAGACTTGGATAAAAAGGGCACCTATAGCTTCATTTATTTTTTTTTCTTTAAAAATTGAAAAATTCTTAATTCTGTGTTTTGAATACCAGAGAGTGAGGAACAGACATTCTCTTCCTTTCCTCTCTTACAGATACGTCTGGAAGCAGATCTGTTTAACAGTCATTCTAACTTAATTAGTTGGGAAGAAAATAGACAAAAGAAAGCTATTATGCAAAAGTCAGGCCATATCAGACACCCGGGAAGAAAGATGACAGAAGGTTTTAAATGCATTTCGAATCCTAGTTTAATGTTAGACCTTTATATGATGATCATGACTATTAATAATGTGCCTTAATGCTCTTTACCCTAGGGCTTCTCTTAATTCTCTTATCTCTAGGAAGGTCCCTGTCCTTACTGGGCAATCTGCTCCCTTCTTTTGGGATGAAAGGGTCACTTGTTCCACCATCAGATACATTTTAGTAGAAGTTACTTGAGGACGATGGTCTTGGTTTCTTTTGCAACTTAAGTGTAGGATCGTGACTGGAATTA
This sequence comes from Cheracebus regulus, assembly GCA_963574635.1. Lineage (NCBI taxonomy): Eukaryota > Metazoa > Chordata > Mammalia > Primates > Pitheciidae > Cheracebus > Cheracebus regulus. The sequence continues at coordinate 72,584 of CAUYQU010045311.1, read as the reverse complement.
ATGAGAAATTTTTTTGCAAAGCCATCACATCTGTTGAGAAATGGAGTCTACCCGAGATTATTCTTTCCAGGGCCTCATTTCCCCTGCCATCGGTTCATTCATTGGTTAATTTATTCACTCATCCAGGATGGTGCTTGAGGGTGTGAGGATCCAGGGAAGCTTATCTTTTGTCGGCGGTCTTTTATTTCCAGGGTGAGAAGCTTTGAAATCTTGGCACTCATTTTGTCTCTAGCTCAGAGGCAAAGTTCTTCCTGAGCTCATGGCAAGGTTAGAATGACCTCTCATCATTCAGGAAAAAGAAAGATTTGATAGACCAGATTTATTTCTGTTCCATCCAAGTTTATTTCCGAGGACACCATCCGTGGAAAGTGTGGAAATTGGAGGTCTGCAGTTATATGTCAAGTAGGACCTGGCGCCTCCAGCCATCCTACTTAGAAGGCAGACAGCTGCCCAAGAAAGCTGCCTGTTTCCTAGGTATTAGAACTGCTGGGGTCAGGATTCAGTGAAGAACCTCTTGGTCCTGTCACCTTTGGTTATGTGTTAGATCATAGAGCAATTCTTTCAGGCCAGGAGGAGAGGAAGGGGGAGGACCTGGGGGAGACAGGAAGACCCCAGAGGTTGGTCTCGGGATCAGAGGATTACACATTACAGCACAACTGGCCTCAGTTGTCCAGGACAGACAACAGGGTGCTTCCAACTTGAAAGTGCTAGGGAGCCTTCCTTAATGTTCTGAGTGCCAGAGAGCTGGCCTAGTAGGTGTCTGGCCACGTTCCCCTGCTCTTGGTATGGGTGCCTCTCTGTTCTATAGGTTTTGTTTGTTTGTTTCCTAATCCGTTCAATACGTTTGAGAATTAAAAGTGAAAAATTTCCTGCCGTTTTCTCATGAGCCCTTTGCAATTTTACAAGAGGAACTACCTATAGGTACATTATCTGCTTAACCATAAACCTATGATACTGATACTGGTTTCATACTACAGCTATCTCAAGAGGAATATGCAGATGAGGTCTTGGGATCCCAAGCTATGTACAGTAGGGCTGTCTTAGGGTTATTTTTGAGACGGAGTCTCACTCTGTCATCCAGGTTGGAGTGCAATGGTAGAATCTTGGATCCCCGCAACCTCTGTCTTCTGGGTTCAAGCAATTCTTCTGCTTACGCCTCCTGAGTATCTGGGATTACAAGTACTAGCCATCAAGCCTGGCTAATGTTTGTATTTTTGTAGAGACGGGGTTTCACCATGTTGGCAAGGCTGGTCTTGAACTCCTGAACATCAGGTGATCTGCCCACCTCAGCCTCCCAAAGTGCTGGGATTACAGGTGTGAGCCACCTCACCTGGCTGAGGCTGAATTACTGCCTCTCCCGACACACAATGATTTCCGTTTCCATTTGACTGATTCATAATACCTCCTAGGTGAACTGTCCTGCAGATATAAAGCAAAGGAGTCACATATCCTCATCTTTGCTGATGGTGCCATTATCTACTGAACTAAAATACTTAAACTGTTGAAATGATAGTTTTCTGGAATAGTGTATTTTCTGAAGTAACCCAGAGACAATAAAGTACACCAAAACTAAATATAAACCATCTGGTAGTTTGACTTCAGGAAACATTTTACAGTTAATGCACCTTGGCTATCACATCGGATGCTGTTGAGTTGTGCTGAAGCTCGATTCTTTCAACAAGTAGTTGACCAGCCCTGAAATCCGGACTTTATAATATGATGGTGATAGTTTTTTTTAAATAACAGCTTTATTGAGATAATAATTTTTATGCCATACAATGCATTCATTTAAGATGTACAATCCGATGGCTTTTCATCTATTCACAGAGTTGTGCAGCCAGCACTACAATATATTTTGGAACATTTTCATCACCCCCAGAGTAACCTTGTACCTTTTAGCAGCTGCATTCCATTTCCTCTCCCCATCTCTACGTCTTGGTAACCACTAACCTGCTGTCTGTTACCATCATTTATTTTCTTTAGTTTCTTGTCCGTCACTGACATGAGACTATGAGCTAGATGTGGTTAGGAACCACGTCATTTTTATCTACTGCTCCCTGTACTCAGTGTATAGTTAAAATTAATAGATGAGAGAGTGTTTTTTTTGAGACTGACTCTCACTCTGTTGCCCAGGCTGGAGTGCAGTGGTGCAATCTCGACTCACTGCAGCCTCCATTTTCCAGGTTCAAACAATTCTCCAGTCTCAGCCTCCAAAGTAGCTGAGATTACAGGTGCACACTGCCATGGCTATCTAATTTTTGTATTTTTTTTTTTTTAAGTAGAGATGGGGTTTCACCGTGTTGGCCAGGCTGGTCTCAAACTCCTGACCTCAGGTGATCCACCTGCCTTGGCCTCCCAAAATGCTTATATTATGGGCATGAGCCACTGCACCCAGCCGAGGAGAGTTTCTTTACTTACCCCCCTGACTGCGTCACCTTCCGCCATTTGATGATGATGTCTTCCTGGGTTGAATTTTTGTCTTCTCCCACTGAATTTGTCCTTCTACCCCCTTTCTGGATTTTTCTCTCTCTCTTTCTCTTTGCAGGGATCTAAAAAGAAACCATCCTGAGATAGAACAAGCTTCACAACCCGTCTCAGGTGTGTGCTCTTTCCTTTGTGGTCACTTAAATACGTGATTTGCTGGGAATGGAATGGCTTATTTCATCTGGTCTGTGGAGCCATCGAATCCCTTTATGGGGTTTGTCCTATATCAGATGAGGGAGACTCATACCTATGTGGCTCAGAACCTCTCCAGACTTTCTGGAAAGCATCCAGCCATTTATTTATTCATTCTTATCTTTGAACAGTATTTATTGAGTGGATACCAAGTTCATCATGGTCTTCTAGGCCTTGAGTTGACGGCAGTGAACACAACAGACAAACATCCCTGATGCCTCTAATATTCTATTCTGTGGCAGGGTTTTTCAGTCTTGGCACTGCTAACATTTTGGATCAAACAGTTCGTTATGGGTGGCTCTTCTGTGCATTGAAGGATGTTGGGCAGCATCCTATGTCCCTACTCGCCAGCTACGTAGTAGCATCTCCTTCCCCAGTCACAACTGCCTTTATTTGTATAGCATGCCCCATGTTTGTTCCTGGGAACACAGAAATATCTCTATGCAATGAATATGCACTGTCTCTTTCCATTTCATCCTGGTTGCTAAGGAAATGAGTTGTTGTTCTGGTATTAGGTTCATCCACTTCCTTCTGTATCATGAGAGGCGATTTGTAGTTTTGCCAAGGGTAAAAGGTATCATCCCAACTCCCTGTCACTTAAAGATAGATTTATCATTTTCAACCACAAGAAGACCTGTTAGAAGATGAAAACCATAAGTATTGTAGAAAGGGTGGGGCTGGGCTGTCCAGCAGACTTTGGGCTTCAACCCAGTGTTCATAGTTCTCCAGCACTTCTCTAGTGGTGCCCAGGATGGCTGGGTACCTCACCGCCTGGACGAGGGATTGGAGACAGCTATCCCTTGGGTGAGATGCTGCCAGAACATACCTCAGCCGTGGCAGCCACATGTAGTTACTTACATGAGTTGGCTTTTTAGTTCCTGCAGGATGTGGAATGACACCTGAAGGAGTCCTAGCCACTTATGTTGTTTAGCTAGAACATGGTAACAATGGCTCAATCCATCACAGGTGAGCAGGAGACAGTGAGGATGTCAGGAAAATGGGAACATGTGGGGTTTGTTACCATGGCTGCAGCCTCAGGGAGGTACTGAGTGGCAGAGATGGCTTGGATCATCCAAAGAACCAGGTTCAGAACAAATATGCTGCCTCTTCCTTATCTTCTGCTAGGCTATCTCTATGATTTTCCAAATTTCAGAAGGAAAATGGGTGTGTGTGTGTATGTGTGTGTGTGTGCGTGCTCATGTGCGTGCACCACTCTCCATTAGAATTTGCAAGTCCCTTTCCCTATTTTATGATAACCTATGAAGGCAATAGAGTAAAGATTTCCTGGAATCTCCTCTGTAGCCATCCTGAGATATTTTCTGGCAGCCAGTCTACTTGAGGCTAGTTTTATGTGGACACAGGAAATAGGAGAGGCTCCTAAGGGTGGGTGGGTGATATGGTTTTGCTGTGTCCCCACCCAAATGTCATCTTGAATTGTGGCTCCTATAATTCCCACATGTTGTGAGAGGGACCCAGTGGGAGATAATTGAATCATCGGGGCAGTTCCCGCATACTGTTCTCATGGTAGTGAATAAGTCTCGTGAGATTTGATGGTTTTATGGAAGAAACCCCCTTTCCCTAGGCTCTCATTCTCTTTGCCATGTAAGACATGACTTTCACCTTCTGCCATGATTGTGAGGTCTCCTCAGCCATGTGGAAGTGGGAGTCGATTAAAACTTTTTTTCTTTATAAATTATCCAGTTTCAGGTACATCTTTGTTGGCAGTGTGAAAATAGATGAATACAGTGGGGATGTGAATCCAGCCACACTTGATCTTCTCCTCCCTAGTTTTCATCTGTTTTTGTACTGAGGGTTAACGTGTTAACTTATTTGGACTGGCTTTTGTCAGCTCTCCAGCGACATTCCACATGTCAGAAGATAGACGATTGATGTATAATCAAACAAATACCAGCTTGTAAATGGTGGCTCGGTACATAGAGAATATTAAATGTGATGGAATTGACTGTAGATGGAGTGGTTGGAAATAGACTTTGGGAGTGGAGTTTAATGTGTAGTACCCACTCCCTCTGGATATTATATTTTGTTTTTGGCCAGTTTCATGATCTTGGCTGATTTTTGTTGTAACTTGCCCCATTTCCCAGAGATTTCAGAGAGGCAATTATTATTTCTTTTTTAAAAACCCAACATGGATCAAGTGCCTGCATAGTTTTAGAATGCTTTGGAATGGTTTTTGTTGAGTATGCGAGACACACTCACAAATGAGCCATGAGACAATTCACCCACAGACACACTGCATCGACTCACTCGCTTGTCGTGTATTTAATCAAATAGCCCATAATAAATTTGCAGTGATTCGTTTGGACACCACATACCAAGCTGTTCTTCTAAGTGACCTGGATTGATTTCCATGTGTCGCAATTCATCAGAATGAAGTGGCTTCACCAGCTGGAAGCCCAGATACCCTAACACATTTCTGTTCTCGCTTTACTTTAACCAGCAAAAGACATTTGGTTTTCCGCCTTAGGTGTTAAATCTCACAATTAGTGGGACTGGAAATGCTAGACGAAGACCCTCAGATGAAGTGGAGATTTCGAAACAGAAAGGCTTTGTAAACAACAGAGGGAAACAAAATAAAGCCGGTGCCCAGGAGAGAAAGATACACGCTATGGCCTTGAAGACGTGTGAGACATATCCTGTATGGATAGCCCATGCGGGAAGTAGAAAAGTTCCTCTTCAAAGTTTCCTTTCTTGTTTAAGAAAAAACCTATGTGTTAGAAATAATAGTTTGTTTTAAACACCTTCTTCACCTTCTTGCTTTTTGCTAGCAGCTCTTTGTTAAGCCCTATCCTATGTAGCTGTTACACATGCCTACAGGCATGTAGTACATTCTATGTCCTTGTATTGTAACCAAGATATCTGTGCTGGACGTGCCCACAGGCACGTCCCAGCCCGCAGCCCATGTTCCTTCCTTATTTGGACTTCCTTTTTTTGCTCTCCATTGCTTTTACCTGTTTAGAAAAGTTTTAAGTTGTTAGGCAGCTGGGTTTTAGTTTAGATTGTGAGGCCTGGCTTCAGCCAAGGGAGATCAGACATAGCAGTAAGGACAACCCCAAATGCCTAAGGAATCAATATGTCTACTTTTCCTTTGTTCATTGTTCTCTTGTGACAAGATTGCTAACAAGAGTACCTTTTCTGCAGGGAGTGAAAAGAATTGCTTTGCTGAGAGATCCTTTGTCCCAGTACTGATTTTTCTTTGTGGCACTGAAAATTTACATATAACATCCCATGTGGACACATGTAGCTCAGGACTGCATCACATTGGAGCAGCTGTGTATTGAAGCACATTGGTCAGGGCAAGTGGTGAATAGTAGTCACTAGCTAATGTATATCATTCTTTACAGTGTGCGAGCTCTCTCTTGAGTCCAGTGGTAAGTATGAACACAGCCAGTTTCTCCAGGTAGGTGGGTAGCCCTATAATCTCCGCTTTATGGATGGGTGAGCATGAAGCATCCAGAGGGTCATCACCTGCCCATGGTCGCAGAGGGAGGCAAGAGTGGTCCAAGTTTTTTGTACTAGGCTTTCCAGCAGAAACAGGGCTAATTTCTATGTCTGTGAGTGGAGGAGAAGCCAGCTTAGACCATAGCAGGGGGATATTCAGGTTATAGGCAAAAAAGCCTCCTGGGTGGAAGGGCCGTGTCTACATTTAGACGAAATCACTGTCATTGCCGTCATCATCACTGCCACTATCTGCCACTATCACCATTGTCTTCACCATCATCATCGCCTTCACCATCACCAGTACTAATCAGGTTGATATGCCAGATATCTTGCCAAGCATGTCATGTTCATTATATTCGTTAATCCCTGCAACTCTCTTAGTAAGGAAGTAGGGTTCTTACCTTGTTTTATGTTTGAGGAAACTGAGGCTTAGAGAAGCCGAGTAACTGGCTCCAGGTTGCACAGTAGTGGGGCAGAAGGGCTGGGATTAGAACTCGACATCCTCTTTAATTTCACCATGAAAACTGTGAACTGATCTGCTCTACAGCCTGACACGTATACCCAGTGATGCACTTTTACCAAAACGCAGATCTGATCCCCGTCCTTCTCCAGCTCACAAACCTTCACCGACTACTCGTTGCTAAACAATGAGATTTGAAGTACTCAGCATTACATTCAAGTGTCTCCAGCCTTCCCCTGTGCCTCTCCTTCCTTGAATCGCCCCATGCTGCACTTGAGGTTGCAGCGTACGAGGCCCTGTACTCCATTCTCTGTGCACGCAGGATGATCCCACCTCCCTGCCTTTGTCCAAGGTGTTTATTCCCTGCGATGTCTTGCCTCACTAAAAGTTGAAGACTTCACAGTGACACATAATCCTCTTCCCACCTTCAACTTCCCTCCTTGCTTAGTATCTGATGGAATGTCTGTAATTGGACATCATATGATCTGTGATCCCTTCCCCTAATGCCCCTTCCGTTTCCCCCTTTCCTGTTATGTTTTGTTTTGTTTTGAGATGGAGTGTCACTGTGTCACCCAGGCTGGAATGCAGTGGTGCGATCTCAGATCACTGCAACCTCTGCCTCCCGGGTTCAAGTGATTCTTCTGCCTCAGCCTGCTGAGCAGCTGGAATTACAGGCACCTGCCACCACATCCAGATAATTTTTGTATTTTTAGTAGAGACAGGATTTCACATGTTGGTCAGGCTGGTCTTGAACTCCTGACCTTGTGATCTATCTGCCTCAGCTTCTCAAAGTGCTGGGATTACAGGTGTGAGCCACCACACCCAGCCTGTATTTAATTGGTAATTTCACCATCAATGTTAGTTGAGATGGGGCAGAGAGCTGTGTAAAGGTCACCAAGATAAGCACACAGGGGGTTGGAATTTGAGAGTTAGGCACGCAGGGATCTGAGGGCATGTGACGCTCATTGCTCTGTCTGCTTCTGTTATCCTCAGTGGGTTGGCATAATTTGGATAAATTCCATGTTTTCCTGCAGTACCTTCTCCACCTATGCAAGCATGGACTTTTATTCTTCTTATGCTCTCACATTTGCTCTGTAATGGTTTTAAGAACCCATGCTTTGAAGTCAGTTTTGAAAACGTTTGTTCTTCCACTCCTCCCACCAAGGGACTCATCCTGACATGGGAAGTCATGACAGAGGTTCTTTATGTTTCCTTACGAGGGGCGGACACCTCCCTCCTAAAGTCGAGGCATCAGTGGAGCAGGGTAGAACGTCTCCAAGGGACTGACCAACCCCCAGTGTGGATGCTGGGGGAGTCAGCAGAGAGGCTTTGAAAAAAGACACATTTGAAGCTTGGTTCTGATTTCTCTTACCTCGGGCAAATCCCTTCCACTGGCTGATGATCCGATTATGTCTCTGTGAAACGGAATGGATGATGCTGTTTTCAGACATTTGTTAACAGTTAATAATAAGAATTAACCTTTTTTTTTTTTTTGGAGCACTCTCTATATTCTGGCCACTGCGCCAGAAACTTCAGCTCATCATCTCATTAGATTCTCAGGACAGATCTATGTGGTGGATACTTACCATTCCTATTTCACAGATGAGGAAGCTGAGATTTAGAGAGAGAAAATAAACACCCTAAAGCCAATTAGATGGTGGAACCAGGAGTCAAACTCCAAAGCCATTTCTCTTAACCGCTTGGCTTGGTAGAGTGGGGGGTATTCAGTTGACACGTTCCCCCTTTTCCTTTCCTCATGACCCCCCCATCCACCTGACCTTTCTGATGGGCATCCTGCCATGGGAATAAGACATAAGGGTTGTTTCTCTCCTCTTCCTTTCTTGACATGGTCTTTCTGTTTGGGTAGTTTGTGGTTCATCTTGTTCTGTCTCCAACATAAGAAAATCCTAGTGAAAGAACAAGACCTAATGTCAGTCATATTGCAGATATCATAAAGATTAAAAACCAGTGATGACGGGAACTCGGCATTTAACTAAAGATTTTCACATTAGGAGTGGAGTTTAAACTTTATCAGCCCTTTCATGGCGACAACACATAGTGACATTCACAGAAGAGCATTTTATAAACGTGGAAATATGGTGTTACAGCCTAGGTGAGTCTTCCTCACCTGACAGGTAGGTGACCAAATGCAGGGAGGCCTTTCATGGTTGGTTCTTCCTTATCTGCTCGGTCTCTTTTTTGTGCCCCTTCTAACCCAGAGGTCACATACAGCAGGATATGCCCATAGCACAAATGATGGGTTTTTATCAGAAAGTCTGGGCTCAAATCCTGCCTTTGTCATTTCCAAGCCGTGTTCCCTGAACCTCCAGTCAGTCATCCATAAAATGGGCCAGATGATCAATAACCCTATAAAGGTTGTTGTAAAGTTTGAACACAAGTTAGTACATGGGACTCATTCATGTTAGTTAGGACCTGAGAGTCCTTAGAATCCTCGGGTCTCTGGAAAGCCTTCGATAAGTTGCAGCCATTTGAACATAATGGATGCTTAACAGCTGCTCAGGTCAGGTCGCCTCTGATGCACAAACAAATCTTGGGCCTTACAAGCATTTCAGGTCAGGTGTGGTGGCTCACGCCTGTAATGCCAGCACTTTGGGAGGCCGAGGTAGAAGGATCACCTGAGGTCAACAGTTTGAGACCAGCCTTGCCAACATGGCAAAATCTTGTCTCTACTAAAAGTGCAAAAATTAGCTGGGCATGTTGGTGCGCACCTGTAATCCCAGTTACTCAGAAGGCTAAGGAAGGAGAATCGCTGGAACCTAGGAGGTGGAGGTCACAGTGAGCTGAGATCGTGCCACTGAACTCCAGTCTGGGCAACAGATCAAGACTCTGTTTCAAAAAAATCCAAAAAACAAAAAACAAGCATTTCATAGATTATGCTTATTAACTAACTTGGAGACCGTTAGAGAAATAAGACAGTGAGTGAAAGGTCCAGATGCTCAGTTAGATATTAGCTAGAAGGGGATTTTATTCTTCCTATTGCCTATTTTATTTTCTTCTCAAAATCATATTAATATTTGGTTCGCATACACACAGTCTGTTGGACCTTTCCTAGTGAGATTTGTTTCCTTTAGTGTTTGATGTCTGTTCACTGAAGACCCCCTGATCACTCCCCCAGCCCTCCATGTCATTCCACCCATGTATACAGTCCGGGTCCTGAGACAGAAACCTTGTGACTACCTTACTACCTTGTCCCCTGGTAGTGAGGTGACCCATCATTGATTTTTCTTTTTCTTTTTCCTATCTTTTTTTTTGAGATGGAGTCTCACTCTGTCACCTAGGTTGGAGTGCAGTGGTGCAGTCTCAGCTCACTGCAGCCTCCATTTCCTGGGTTCAAGCGATTTTCCCACCTCAGCCTGCCGAGTAGTTGAGATTACAGGTGCATGCCACCATGCTCAGCTAATTTTTAAATTTTTTAGTAGAGATGGGGTTTTACCATGTTGGCGAGGCTGGTCTTGAACTCCTGACCTCAAGTGATCTGTCTGCCTTGACCTCCCAAAGTGCTTGGGTTACAGGCGTGAGCCACTGTGCCTGGCCCATCTTTGACTTCAACATCATAACTAAGATAATGGATCTTTTCCCACGTCGTGCCCTGGGAGACCAGCCTCCTCCATTCTCCATTAGAAACACTGCAAAGAGAAACACGAGAGGGCCTCCTGCCATAAAACAGGTTTTGCAGCACATCTCAGGCGTGTGCTGTTTCCCTTATGGTCACTTAAATACATGATTTGTTATGAATGGAGTGGCTTAATCCATGTGGTCCATGGAGCCATAGAAACCCTATGTGGAGTCTGTCCTGTAATAGTTAAGGGAGACTCATGCTTATGTGGCTCAGCCACTCTCCAGGCTTTCTGGGAAGCACCCAGTCACGTATCTATTCATTCTTATCTTTGAACAGTATTTATTGAGTGCATACCATGTTCACGGTGCATTTCTAGGCAGTGCATTCACAGCAGTGAACACAGCGGACAAAAATCCCTGAGGCCACTGACATTATATTTGATGGCAAGAGTTTTCAATCTTGGCACTGTTAACATTTTGGGTCACTTTGTGATGGGAGGCTCTTCTGTGCATGGAAGGTTGTCTGGCAGCATCCCAGGTCTCCACTTACTAGATACGTGGCAGGATCTTCTTCCCGCATCCTGACAACCAGAACCTCTCCAGGCATTGCCAAATGGCCCCTCGGTAGTCAAAATCACCCAAGGCCGAGAATCTCTGTTCTAGGCAGAGGGAAGAGAGAATCTGTGACATCGGGTAATGGAGAAAATCTACAGGATGGAGAGAAGTCATGAACAGTAGGGTTGGCAGTTTTACAAAAGGTGGTCAGGCCAGGCATGGTGGCTCACACCTGTAATCCCAACACTTTGGGAGTCTGAGGCGGGTGGATCATGAGGTCAGGAGTCTGAGACCAGCTTAACCAACACGCTGAAATCCCATCTCTACTAAAAATACAAAAATTAGCCAGGCATGGTGGCACGTGCCTGTAATCCCAGCTACTCAGGAAGCTAAGGCAGGAGAATCACTTGAACCTGGGAGGTGGAGGTTGCAGTGAGCTGAGATTGTGCCACTGCACTCCAGTCTGGGTGACAGAGTGAGACTCCATCTTAAAATGAAAAAAAAAAAAAAAGGTGGTTAAACAAAGCCTCATAGAGATAATATTTGAGCCAAGACATAAAAAGGTGAGGGAATGTACTCTGTGGATATCCAGGGCAATTGGGATGGGGCAGAAGGAGCAGGAAGCGCAGTAGACTATGTAGGAAATGGAATGAACAAAGGCAAAAGTAGTCAGGGATGAGGCCACACGGGTAACGGGGGGAGCTAGGGCAGACGAGTACGGAAGGCATTTTTTCCAAGGGAGATCGGGGAGTTGAAGGGCTTTGAGTAGCAGAATGGCATGACCTGACCTTTGATGAAGGCTGCCCCAGCTCCTACATGCACAGAAGGCCATATGGGGCAGGGGCAGGGAGGACATTTAGGCAGCTGTCATAACAATGGTGCTCCAGATCAGGGTGGTGGGATGGCGATGATGAGAACTGGGAGATTCTGGTTCTGTTATGAAACTCAAGCTGGGGGAACATACTGAGGATTGAAGATTTAGAGGAGGAGTATTAGGGTTGACTCCAGGCGCCAGATGTGAGCATTGCAAGAAAGGCGTGTCCACATTTCATTGGCAACTGGTGGGGACGCCTTCCCTTTCCCATGGCCTTGGGTAGGAGGTGAAGGTCACAAAGGTGGTTCCTCTCCTTCCTCTCCAGCTTTCTTATCATTGCTTTGACCTGAGCTGTTCTACCTCCTCTCCTATCTACCTCATGATCACTTTTGGGTGCTTCTTAAAATGCGGGTCCTGGACCCCCACCTGAGTATACAGAATCCGCATCACTGGAGGCAGAGCCTGAGACGTGGTATTGTAGTGTAAGCACAAGGTAACTTGGACACTGCTAACTTTGAGAGCTTCAGCTCCAGGGAATGTACCAGAAATCAACCTGAGGTTCCTCTAAAGGACGCTTCAGGTGTCTGCTCCCACGGGCCCCAATCCTGGACCCAGCATGCATTCCCCTCTTCCCCAGCCAGGCATCCCGAGGCTCTTCTCCAAGAAACAGGCCTGGCTGGGCACGGTGGCTCACACCTGCAATCCCAACACTTTGGGAGGTCGAGGTGGGAGGATGGCTAGAGCCCAGTCGTTCAAGACCAGCCTGAGCAACATGGCAAGATATCATATCTACAAAAATAAGCTGGGCGTGATGGCGTATGCCTGTAGTCCCAGCTACTTGGGAGGCTGACGTGAGAGGATGACCTGAGCCCGGGAGGTCCAGGCTGTGGTGAGCTGTGATTGCACCACTGCACTCCCACCTGGGCAGCAGAATGAGACCCTGTCTCAAGAGAAAAAAGAAGAAAAGGAAAAACAAGTCTGTTCCCACATCATATCTTATGTTTAGCTTCTTGGATTTGCCCCCTGATGCCACTCTTCTAATGAGCTCTGGATATTTTTATCTGTTGCTTTTAGTGGAAGGCGGAGTGAGTTAAACAATAGGCAGATGTATAATCTTAGAATGGCAGCATTTTTTGTGCCTATGAGGGATCTGTGAGGGCATCGAGTTCATCGGTTTCATTTTTCCAAGAGAGGAAACGAAGGCTCAGAAAGTGCTGTGATTTTGTACAGTTTGATCCAGCGATGACACTGCTGGCTGCGCTTGCCTGGAAAATGAGGGTCTGATTGTGCTGCGTGGGTCTGTAGCCTCCCAACCCTCTCTGCAGGTTTCTGATTCTCACACAAGCCTGGCTTGCCACATCTCAAACGCTGCTTTTGTTTTATAAGGTAAGAAAATTGCTACATGCTTTTTTGTTTGTTTGTTTTGTTTTTTGAGTTGGTGTCTTGCTCCGTTGCACAAGCTGGAGTGCAGTGGCATGATCTTTGCTCACTGCACCCTCTGCCTCCCAGGTTCAAGCGATTCTTGTGCCTCAGTCTCCCGAGTAGCTGAGATTACAAGCACCTGCCACCACACCCAGCTAAGTTTTTTCATATTTTTAGTAGAGATGGAGTTTCACCAAGTTGGCCAGGCTGGCCTCGAACTCCTGACCTCTAGTGATCCACTCACCTTGGCCTCCCAAAGTGTGTTACATGCTTTTAAACATCAGCGCTTCTCTTACTCCTCCCTGTTTTAGCCTGTGCATCTCTGAGCTCCATTTTAGGGAAAACTGGGGGTTTCTGTGAACTCTGAAAGGCAATATTTTGTTGTCTCATTTTGCAAGAAAGGATTGGCTCCTGAAGGAGACAGTTGTCAAAGCCCCAGGTGAGCTGTAGGGACAGTGGCCGTCCAGCCACTGTGCTATGAGTCGGGTTTTTCAAGTCCTGCTGGCTTGATAAATACTGTGGAAGTGGCTCCTGGCCTTGTCCCTGGGCTAACCAGATAACAAATGGATACTTTAACAACTTTGTGACAATCAGAGCCATTCACCTTGTGATATGACAGTCTCTGCTGAGGGATTTCACATTGGGATTATTTTATTACCATGGAAGTGCCTTTGCTTTATGAAGGGGACCTATTTCATGACAAGTACATTACAAGCTTCTGTTACCCTAAACACATCCTAACTTGCTGTCTCTGAATAGTCTGTTTCTACACTTTAACTCTGAGAAATCAGGTATTAAGGAATGGATGAAGTTAAGGAGAAGCAAAGCATTGATCATCATCGTCATCATCTTTATTAGTGTCATCATCACTGCCGTAATACAGAGCCATCATTGAGTTCACATGCCCCACAGGTGCTCTGTCTCAGGTGATCATCCTAACAGCCTGTGTCAGGCAGGTACAACCTTTCTCATTTTATGGATGATACACCAAGACTGCAGAAAAGTGAGTTTCCTAGCCCAAAGCCATCACAGTCTGTCTGGAAAGTGGTAATTTCTGACACTCCACTGCCTGGTATCTCCTCCTGCCTGACTGGAGTGAACAGACATCCCATCCCAGCCACGGTCGCAGCTACCTGTCTCCGAGACAGAGCTTCCAGAGGCAAATGGGACAGGCAGGAAAGTGCTACATCATGTGGTCCTCACCAATGAATAATCCATTTGCTTTCCTTGATCTAATTGGGCCGATGGCTCCCTCTCCAGATGGGAAGAGAAGATAACTCTATCTTTATTTTGGCATAAAATATAACCTCTTCTTGGGCTGAAATGTGCCCTGAGAATCTGGTGCAAGGTCACTAAATTTTCTTTCATTCAAATAAAAAAGAGCATCAAAAGCTGGCATGATAGGAAGTTTGCAGCAAATGGGTCATCACGTTTGCACTTAGAAGTGAAGACATCTGCTTCTTTGGCTGGGGGGAGGGATAGTGAGAGTTGCAGAAATTTTCTTTTCTTTTTTGGAGAAGGAGTCTCACTCCATTGCCCAGGCTGGAGTGCAGTGGTGCAATCTTGGCTCACTGAAGCCACCATCTCCCGGTTCAAGCGATTCTCCTGCCTCTGTCTCCCAGGCAGCTGGGATTACAGGTGCCTGCCACCATGCCTGGCTAGTTTTTATATTTTTAGTAGAGATGGGGTTTCACCTTGTTGGCCGGGCTGGTCTCAAACTCTGGACCTGAAGTGATCCAGGCTGGAGTGCAGTTGCCTCCCAAAGTGCTGGGATTACAGGTGTGAGCTGCTACCGCGCCCAGCCAGAAATGTTCATCTTTTGCTGGAGTCCTGTTAAGATGTACTTAATATTCCTTTTCCCTGTTCTCCTTTACTCCCTCCCTACTTGTATTTCTATTGAAACCAAAATGTATGTTCACCAAGAAGCGTGGTTTTAAAAAATCAAGGCAAATAGTCCCCTCCCACCTACCCAAGAATGACAATAGATATATTTTTTTCATCTGTGCATATTGCAGTTGCTTAACTGGAAAGTGATAATTTCCCAGGTGAATCCTATAAAGATGTGTATCCTTCCCCTTTCCCCCATAGATCCTAATGAGTTTTTGCCTTAACAGGAACTGGGAGATGCGCCAAAGTCCGTTTTCAGCTGGTTTTGGAGGGAGGGCAGGAATACCATCTCACTGGTCTCTTTGGTACTTCTTGCCTTTCTATGGTAGAGAATTCTCATCAAAGGCTGTTTCTTAAAGACCCACCTTCTGGGTGGATGTCAGCAAGCTGCGTGCTCCTGAAGGAAGGGAAGTTCGGCCTCAGATATCTTGAGGAATAAGAAGCCGAAGTGTCTGAGTGCTGGAGAACTAAATAAACAGAGGGAAGAGATTTTTCAGAGTTTCTATTGATTGGATGCTGAGGAGTTATTAAGTTCTCAGAGTGGCTTATTACAGCACTTGGGCCGAGATTAAAGAGGAGTTAAGCCGTGAATATTCTTCGGGAGCCACGGCTGAAGTTCAGAACCCTCTGCGGAGGTCCCTTTGCTCCTCTGGTCCTCTCTCCCGCTTTCCCTCTTCCCCCGTCCTCCAGCTTGTCTGCTGCAGGAGACTGTCAGGATATTTTCCAAGTTGGTTTGTCTCTTTTAGTGGAACATCCCTAGGAGCCCCACGTGGGATGTCTTTATCAAATCACACGTTTCCCCAAATGAATGCAAACTGTTCTCCTACAGAAGAGAGCAGTGTAGTTATTTTGCAAGGATCTGAGAACAAGCAGACTCCGGGCCTGATGAGGCTCCTGTGAGTCTGACTGGCTCTGTAGCTAACAGCATTGTAGTGGCATCCGGGTCTTCCTTCAGTTTGTGGGTGTTAGGCAGGCACAGACCTGTTGTGGGGGTGGAGGTCTCACCTCCTCACCTCAACATTTTTATGTTAGGACAGTAAGTGGCTTCATCAGCTGGCATTTTAGTGGGGAAAATGCTGCTTCATTTGAGTTGCTGTAACAAACACTTGTGAGATTTTTTTTCTCTACTCGTCTTTATCCCCAGAATGAATAATCTAATGCCCAGCACAGTGCCTTGTGCTGCTGGAATGTGCTCCATAATTTTTTTTTAAATTGTACTTTAGGTTCTGGGGTACATATGCAGATCATGCAGGATTGTTGCTTAGGTACATACATGGCAAGGTGGTTTGCTGCCTCCATCCCCCCATCATCTATATCTGGCATTTCTCCCCGTGTTATCCCTCCCCAACCTTCCCACCCCTCGCTGTCCCTCCCTTAGCCTCCCACAACAGACCCCAGTGTGTGATGTTCCCTTCTCTGTGTTCCTGTGTTCTCATTGTTCAACACCTGCCTATGAGTGAGAACATGCAGTGTTTGATTTTCTGTTCTTGTGTCAGCTTACTGATAATGATGGTTTCCAGGTTCATTCATGTCCCTACAGAGGACACGAACTTATCCTTTTTTATGGATGCGTAGTATTCCCTGGTGTATTTGTGCCACATTTTCTTTGTCCAGTCTATCACTGATGAGCATTTGGGCTGGTTCCAGGTCTTCGCTATTGTAAACAGTGCCACAATGAACATACGTGTGCATGTGTCTTTATAACAGAACGATTTATAATCCCTTGGATATATACCCAGTAATGGGATTGCTGGGTCAAATGGAATTTCTATTTCTAGATCCTTGAGGAATCACCACACTGTTTTCCACAGTGGTTGAACTAATTTACACTCCCACCAACAGTGTAAAAGTGTTCCTATTTCTCCACATCCTCTCCAGCATCTGTTGTCTCCTGATTTTTTCCCCTTATTCTGTTACTACATGTTTGCAATCCTGAGGGCAGGCGTGGTCTAGAATTGATCACTTGCAAAATTTTAAAACGTCCAGGCAGGGACGATGCTGTACACTACCTCACAGCCCAGTGAAGTCTGGGGCAGTGTGCCATGGTCATGGACGTTAATATTCATGCAAACACTAAAAGTTAGTGTTCCCACGAAGTGGCATAATAGAAGCCATGAAGCTGACGACACGGTTCTTCTTTAGGGTCGGAAACTATCAAAGGTTGATTTCTTTGGGTCCAGCCTAATATAAAGAGCCTCATGTTAGAGCAGAGGGGATGAGACCAAGTCATATTTAAGAAGAAAATCACCATTTGCAGAGAGATTCTGGGGTTTGGGGATTTCTGATGGATGACCTGGGCTTTTCACCTCACCTCATTCACCAGGAGGCACCTTGGTCTCTGCTCTTTCTGGCAACCAAAATTTGCCTGTTGGGTGGGGTGTGTGTATGTAAATGGAAGGAAGGGTAGAGTGGAGAAGAGAGAGGTTTGTTCCAGCTCCCTAATCCTCCCTGCATCCCAAGAAGGACCTTGGGCTCCAAAGCCCACCAGGAAAACCCCATCCAGGGTCTGACATTTAGAAATTTATTCGCTAGAATGAAAGAATTGTCAGTTTCAAAACAGGGAAAACCACTGGGCGATCAGGTACTTCCTGCAAACATTTCCACACAGTGACTCCTGGTAAGGGGGAAAAGCCTGCCTTGTTGTATTAATTTAGTGCTGACAGCTGTTAGATCTAAGGCCTTCAAGGTTCTCGGCAAAAATTAAATGCAGCCTCAGGAACCCCTCTGTGGTGTATCAGTAATGAACCATGGAGGGAATGAAGGTTAAATGAAGGTAAAATATCTCCACCGGGCCGGAGTATTTTCGCCTTTGAGTCCCAGAGATCCTAGTGCATGAGACCTCCACATCCCCACCTTTTTTTTTTTTTTTTTTTTTTGAGACAGGCTCACTCTGTTGCCTAGGCTGGAGTGCAGGGGCTTGATCTTGGCTGACTGCAACCTCCGCCTCCCAGGTTCTAGCCATTCTCCTAGTTCAACCTTCCTAGTGGCCGGGACTACAGGTGTGCACCACCACGCCTGACTAATCATTGTATTTTTAGTAGAGATGGGATTTCAGTATGTTGACCAGGCTTGTCTTGAACTCCTGACCTCAAATGATCCACCTGCCTTGGCCTCCCAAAGTGTTGGGATTACAGGCGTGAGCCACCGTGCCCAGCCACACCCCTAATTCTCTAATTAGGTCAAGACTGGGCCTGCCATCTCCTTACCCAACTTGTACTTCCACTAGGATCGCCAGGCTCAGTAAATAGTGTAAGCAGCCTTACAGGTGCTTATGCAGCCACCCTCCAGGCGTTCCTGCCTCCCTTGCCTCACTCCTCACCCGCCTTCACTTCCTAGTCCCGGGAAATCCACTTTCCGATCTCCTTTCTCTCATCACCCCCCTTCCAAGAGCCTCCCCTGGCGTCCTTGACCCTGGGATTCTCCTTGTGGCCTCTTACTGTGCTCCTCCCATCCACCTGTGCACGCGTAGAATCCAGCCCAGGCCTCTCAAACACACACCTGACCTCGCTTCAAAGCTCGTGCTGCTCTCAGCGTGGCCTTTAAAACCTGCAGTCCTCTAGCCTACCTGTTTGTCCGGGTCTTTCTGCTGCTAACTGCGCCCTGGTGACCACGTTTTGCTGGGGCTGCACTTTCTGCCGACTCCTGCCGTTCTCTGGGGTAACCCTTCCCCAGTTTGGTGCACCAGGTAAGATCTTGAAGCTCGCTAGACTTTTCCTTTCATGGCACTTAGAACACAGTTGTGGCCCAGTTAATTTTTTTTTCTTTTCTCGAGATGGAGTCTCGCTCTGTCACCCAGGCTGGAGTACAGTGGCGTGATCTCGGCTCACTGCACCCTCGGCCTCCCGGGTTCAAGCGATTCTCCTGCCTCAGCCTCCCGAGTAGCTGGGATTACAGGCGTGCACCACCATGCCTGGCTTATTTTTAGTAGAGATGGGGTTTCACCATGTTGGCCAGGCTCATCTCGAACTCTTGACCTTGGGGGATCCACCTGCCTCGGCCTCCCAAAGTGCTGGGATTGCAGGGGTGAGCCACTGCCCCAGTCCCCAGTTAGTTCTTTAATTACCTGCTCGGCATCACTTGCAATAGCCTGTAAGTCCCGAGAGGGCCTGGACTCTGCCTCCGCCGTTCCCAGGTGCCTCCTTTGGCCTGGCGTAGTGACGGAGCATGGGGGACCCCAACAACGGGTGTGTGAATAATGGTTGGGCCTGAAGAGCCAGTGAGAGCAGCCTGGCTTTTCTGGGTTCTGGGAGCGCCGGCTGATTTGATTCCATTCTGATCCGGCGCAGCTGCAGGGACTGATTGGTAATCGAGCTTGTAGGAAAACATCCTCAGCTGCGTGGGTCTCAGCCTGGCACCATTTTCCGAGGGGTAGGTGGTGACTGAGCTTGCGGAGCTTCTCAAGGAGTGGAAGAAGTGGTTATCCAGACATCCCCACTTCACGCCCTGGGTGACCTGGATGCCACCCGCTGCCAGGCGGCCAGCTGGGTGTGCATTAGCTCAGAGCCAAGGCTGCTTGGCTGAAGTGTCAGCTCCAGCTGGTCCTGCTTCAACGCTGGTTGTTCCCCTTGGGGGGCGTCAGCCTTCAAACATCTGCTTTGTGTGGGTTTTGAGCTCCCCACACTGGACACCTTTGAGGAGCGGATGCAGTCGTTACCTTTCACGGCATCTTACACTGCCCGGCCTCTGCACGTAGAGGCGGAGAGGTGGGGATTCCTACACTCAGGTTTAATTAAAGGCAAACTGGTGGGATTCCAGCCAAGGACAACCCAGACCAGGAGGCTTCAGGGCAGATGGCATTTGCATGGTCACCTGTCTTAATGTTCCCATTCCTCAAACGACGGAACTGGGAACGACATGCATCAACGCTGGTCCTTCCCAGTCACTCTGTGGGAGCAATGAGGACATGGCAGGCTAAGACAAGGGAAACAATTTTCCTTCATCTCCACTCCCCAGGGGAGGCGGGGATGATTCAAGGGCTATCAGTGTGCATAGACCTGGGATGGATTTTTAATGAACTGGAAAGTGTTGTCTGTCTTCTTAGGTAAATGCAAATACCCACGTAGCGGCCATTGTAGCTGGCACTAGACAGATCCAGAGGAGAATGGGGGCAGGGCTTTCTTGGACTTCTATATCCCCTTTTTTTTTTCTGACAGAAAAGAAACTACAAGCTAAAGCATGAGTCTGATTAAAAATTCTGCCTGTTCAGACCAAGCATTTTTTTAAATGTACCAGGGACTGTGCTAGGTTCTATGAGGAATAGAAATGGGGGGAAGACATGAGTCCTACCTCCAGCAAGTTGCTCTCCTTAGGAGTAATAAGCCTTTTGTGTAATTAAACACTCTTTTGTTCAATACCTATGTGTGTCATTGGGGTGTGCTTGGTGCTGGAGGGAGAATCCACTAGCAACCGTGGAACAGGGACAGGGCATATAGGTTAGTGCAGGAGGAGGCAGCCATCTACTTTGTAATTATGCAAATGCAAGTAACTAATTACAAGCTTTAGGAAGTGTCACGGGGCTAATGTGTGCAATGCCGCAAGAGCATGTTACAAGAGTTTCATGGTTAGTGTGGAACTTTAGGGAAGGCTTCCTGGAGGAGGTGATGTCTGGACTTTGACATGAAGGATGTGTAGGAGTTCAGTTGCAGAATGGGAATAGAGAGCTCTCCAGGCCAGGGTGACAGACACATGGTGCAAGGGTCAAAAAGAAAAACTGCATCATTGGAGAGTAGAGGAAGAGGAGGGAGAAGTGCTGGGGAGACAGACCATTTGCAAGGTGGGCCCAGGTAAGGCATTAGGATATTATCCAGGGACAAAGAGAAGCCTCTGAGAGGTAGGAAGTGTGCAAGATTCAGGAACAGAACCAGGACGCCGTACTGTAGATGAGTGAGTGCAGTTGAAGGCAAAACTGAGAAACTCATTTGGGGTTTATGCACAACGCAGGATTACATTTAAGCAGCAGTTGTTCCGAACAGAAGGTGGCTTCTAATTGCAGTTGTTCAGCATAGAATCCACATTCAAACTTGCAATCATTTCACTGTTAAAAGAGCTGACAGCTCCCTCTTCTGCAGGCAGAGAGTCTCAAGGGAGCTCTAATCCCAGGGACTTGGCTGACTCTCAGCCCCGTGAGTATCAGACCTCACTCCCAGGAGGCTGCACCACGGGAAGTGAGGCTTGGGTAGAGACAGGCTGACGGAGCCTACGGGACCTCTGAGGTATGAGCGGCTGCACGGGCCTGTAGAGCAAGCAGTGAACGAGTAGGATGTCACGGCTGAGTGAAGCTACGCTCACCTTCCGCACAGGGCACTGGGCTGGAGCCAGGGGAAAACATTGACCACAATGGCCATCGTGATTGGCATTGCCAGGAATTGAGGTACCAGTACAGCACTCCCCTTAATGCTGAGGAAACCAAGACCAGAGAGGATAAACAGCCCTCCAAGGTCAAAGCCAGAGCAGATGTTGGACTTAAACCCCCACCCCCCCTTTTTTTTTTTTTTTGAGACAGTCTCTCTCTGTCGCCAGGCTGGAGTGCAGTGGCGTGATCCTGGCTTACTGCAACCTTTGCCTCCCGGGTTCAAGCCATTCTTGAACCTCTGCCTCAGCCTCCCAAGTAGCTGGGATTACAGGCGCACGCCACCATGCCCAGCTAATTTTTGTATTTTTAGTAGAGACGGGGTTTCACCATGTTGGGCAGGATGGTCTCAATCTCTTGACCTTGTGATCCTCCCGCCTCAGCCTCCCAAAGTGCTGAGATTACAGGCATAAGCCACCACGCCCAGTCGAATCCTGGCATTTTTAAAGCACATCACTTTTTTTTTTGAGTTGGAGTCTTGCTCTTTTTTTTGTCCCAGGCTGGAATGCCAATGATGTGATCTGGGCTCACTGCAAACTGTGCCTCCTGGGTTGAAGTGATACTCTGCCCCAGCCTCCCAAGTAGCTGGGAACACAGGCACGCGCCATCAGGCCCACGCTGGGCTAATCAAAGCCCATCATCTTAACCTCCTCCTCCTGCCAGGCCTCAGATGGCCCCGGGGACTTCCTTGAGGAGGTGTTAACCAGTTGAGCCCCAAGTGCAGAAGGCAGAAGAGCATTGGTGACAGTCAGATTCTTCTCATTCAGCTGTGTGTCCTTAGGCAGTTTGCTTATCCCCTGTGGGCCTTGTTTGTGAGATGAGCTAAAATCAGTGATAAAATTCAGCACTTGGGGGCCAGGCTCTAATCTGAGACCTTTACACACATCAACTCATTTAACTTCTCACTGTGTCCTCATTTTAACAGATGAGGACACTGAGGCACAGAAAGGTAGCATAATATGCCCAAGTTCACACAGCTAGGGAGAGGTCGAACCTGGCTTTGAAGCCAGGCAGTTTGGCTTGCAAGTTCTTGAACAGCTCAAGTGACATGATTCCAAGAAAAAAGGTACAGCCATAGAATGCCATGCGCAGCAGAAGCGAATACCTGGGAATATCTGTTCATGTCAGTTTAACTGTTGTTGATGCAAACTAGATATGGCCTTAGAAGGACTCCATGCTTCTGTATTTGAGTTCTCGTGGACAACGCATAACCTAGCTTCATAGGCAGACAAAATTGAAGATCTAACTTCATAGTGTAGCATCTGTAATAATAGCTGAGTGTTGGCCAATTCCAGCGGATGTACTTCGACCAAACATAAACTGCCGAGTGTTCAAACTGCGTTTGAATAAGGCAAAGGCCGAGCTGTAACCAATCGCACTTCCGATTCCTGTACGTTGCTTTACTTTTTTTGTCTTTAAATTTGTTCTGACATGAGGCACCCCTGCAGTGTCTCCCAATCTGCTGTGATTCTGGAGGCTGCCTGATTCACAAATTGTTTCTTTTCTTTGCTTAAACTCCATCAGATTTAACTTGTCTGAAGTTTTGACACTGGGCTGGGCTTCAGTTTCTTCTCCGTAAAGTGGAAACAATAAGAGCTAAGATGTACTGGGCTTTTAGGATTGCCTCCTTTCACAGCCTCCTGTGATGTAGGCTGTGAGCCCTATTTTACAGAGGGGAAAACTGAGGCTGGGAGAAATAGAGTGAGCTGCCTAAGGTGATACATCTGCTGAAATAGCAGCATCTTCACGGCTGGGCTGCCCCAGTCTAGAGCCGATCGTCTGAACCTCTGCCTTCTAGAGTTTCTCAGGTGGTACCGTCTTCCTCTGGAGAGACTTGTCTCTGGGAATGGCCCGGGAGCTCAGGGCTGCCCCAGGCATTCCTGGTTCCACCGAGTCTGGGCCACGTTCCTCTAATCGGCCTGCCCACTACGCCATGCTCCAACTATCCCATTTCTGCGTCAGTGGCCCCTGATGTCATGCGGGTTACTGACAACTTCTCTCTCGGGAGCCCCAAAGAAATCCTGGGCAGATTGGATAAAAAGCCCTGACATCCTAATTCTAGTGTTCTCCCTGGTGATGACATTCAGGAAGTATTTGGTGAACACGTCACTTGTTTTGCCATTCTCCCCGATGTCGTTTCGCAGAGGCTTCTGTAATAATGCGCGTCTCCTCCAGCAGCCCCCGGTCGTCTTGTCCTTGGGAAAACTTGACCGCTGTACTCAGCAGTTTGAGCTAGAGGTATGTCCGAGTTTCCTCTTCCGTCACTAATGCCCTCCTTTATCACCAAGCCGCATCTCCCAGCGTTTCTGCCAAGACTTCTCGATGTTCCGTCTTCCTGTCCCATTACATCTGATTCCAATACCACTGCCCACTTGGAGGCAGACATTTTTCACGCTGTAAGTTCCCACACAAGGGCACAGAGATCAAGGGTAGTTTCTCTCCCAGGCTGGCTTTTATCATCCCCCTCCAGCTTCTGTTTTTGGAACTCTTCTCTTGCGTCGCAGCACAGGCAAGTGTGGTGTTCTCTCCCGAGTGTGGTCACCCTTGGGTGTCCCAGGCTGTGCCGGTGCTATGGATGGGAGAGGAAGACAGGGAATTGTTAACCGAACTCCACTCACTTGAGGTTGAAGCTCTCCATTGTACTGGGGACTGCAGTTCTGTTACTGCTTGGGCCTGTTTCTTGATTTAGTGAGTTGGTAGCTCTATTGGACAGTCCTGATACAGACCCTGTTAATTTTAATGGCTTTTGAGGTGAATGGGGAGGAAAGCTGCTTTTGATTGTACAGTTGTATGTAGAAACCTGTGGTTTCATATATTTATTTGAAAAATTCGGTCAAAGCACAAAAGGAGGGATAGAAGTCGGGGTCTGCTAGGAATGTTTTGGAGGTCTTTATTAAATAAAGACGGCACCCACGTAAAATTAACCATTTTGGAGAGAACAATTCTGTGACATTTCTTACATTCACAGTGTTGCACAGTCATCACCTCTGTCTCATTGCAAAACACTGTGATCTCCCCAAAATAAAACCCTAAGCAGCTCTTCCCCATTCTGCCGTCCCCTCAGTCCCTGAAAATCACTCATCTGTTTTCTGTCTCTACAGGATTGCCTTTCCTGGGTATTTCACATCACCAGAGTCATGCCGTGCATGGTGTGGGTGACTGGCTGCTTTTGGTTAGCATCATGTTTTCAACATTCACCCACGTTGTCTAAGGAATCAGTCCTTCCTTCGTTTTCTAAGGCTGAGCCTATTATGTGGCTGGGCTGTGTTTTCCTGATCTATTCATCACTTGATGTGGACATGTGGAGTGTTTCCCTCTTTGGGCTCTCCTGGGAGTTTTCATCTAGTAGACATGGGCAGTGGTGCGCATCCGTGGCTGCCCCTGGCCCGGTAGCTATTTGTTTTTTGCGAGTATCCTGTGTCTTGATGCACTTACCTCTGTGGAGAGTGCAGAGAGGGGTGTATGAGCTGCTGTGGTTTGTGAGACTATGACGTATCCCCATGGGAGGGCTGAGGCAGCCCCTTACAGATACTCTACCATGTTGTGGGGTGACCCTGAGTCCTCAAAATCCACCCGCCTCTAGGACCACCGCAGCATTTTTGCAGGGTGCAGACCTGGCTTCACCATCTAACTCGATGTGGCCCTCACCTGGGCGGATCCAGGAAGCGCAGATCTTTGGGCTTCACTGCTGGTGATTCCGTCCTGATGGATGTGAGGGAGAACAGAGTTCCTGCCATTTTTGTCTGTGTGCCCTAGTGGGTGCAACAGTGGCTCCCAAAAGATACGCCCCAGTGTTGACCCCTGGAGCCTGTGAATATAATCTTATTTGGATATAGGCTCTTTACAGATGTAAGTAATTTAGGGATGACAAGGTGAGATTATCCTCCCCTAAATCCAACGACCGCTGTTGTGAAAGGAAAATAAAATGAAATAAAATAGAACAAAATAAAGTTTAAATACTAAGCATAACACAGGTAGTAGTTTAAAGGCCATTTAAGGGTTGTACAAAGACTAAAGAATCTAAGTAACCTCCTCCTGGTGAAGCTGCAAGCTTATCTTGTGTTCTAGGTTAGGTTGTAAGCTGTATTTAGACAAAAGTAAAGGCAAGGCAAACCTGGCACCACCCTCTCTCTACAGACATAAGAGCACTGAGCACATCTGTAGGTCTCCAGCCCACATGTACTTTCACATTTCCTGTTCCTCTCCTCTCCTCTGGGTGTCCTACCCAACCATTCCACCCTCTTCCTCAGCTGCAAGGTTATAGAGTTAAATGCCCATGAAGCCCAAGACTGTAAAACTTGATTGACTGTCTTTGTCTGAAACCCACTTCCTGCCTTGTTTTCCGGCCTCAAACCGCATGTAAACTAAACAGCCTTCCTTGTCGTGGTTGGTGGCCATTTCAGGCGTGAGCCTGCCTCTGGCCTGGGCGCCCGAATTTAAGTTCTCTTCGATCTCCATGGGTCTCTTTGTCCTCTTTCGCCAGAGTTTTGCTACCACAGCATCTTTAAAAGAGACAGCAAAGGAGAAGACAATGATGCAGAGAGAGGAAGCCCGTGTAGAAACAGGCTGGGACAGGACTGATACTTCTGCAGGTCAGGGCACCTTGAGGATCACTGTGGCCAGCAGATGTATTAAGGTTGCGGCATAAATTCTCCTGCAGACCCTCAGGAGAAACCAGCCCTGCCCACACCTTGATTTCAGACTTCGGGCCTTCAGAACTATGAGGGAATACATTTCCCTTATTTGAGGCCATCCAGTTAGTGGTAATTGCGTGGATGGCAGCCACAGGGAGCTAATGAATGTGTTTCTAAAGCTCCCTGGGTGATTATCATACAGAGCCAAATTTGGAGACCACCGGCTTTGACTGTGCCAGAACTCATGCTAAGAGCTTTATATATGTATTTTCATTTACTCTTGACTTAAGTAGATAGTTTTATGATCTGTTGCTATTATTATCCCTGATTTTCTTTATTCATTAGAGACAGGTTTCACTCTGTTGCCTAGGCTGGAGTACAGTGGCATGGTTATAACTCACTGCAGCCTCAACCTCTTGGGCTCAAGTAATCCCCTCACTGTAGCTCCAAAGTAGTTGGGACTGCACGCTTGTGCTACCACACTTATCTAATTAGTTATTTTTGTAGAGAGGAGATCTTGATTTGTTGCCCAGGCTGGTCTTGAATTCATGACCTCAATGATCTCCCACCTCTGCTTTTCTAAGTGCTGGGATTACAGGTGTAAGCCATCATGCCCAGCCCCCATTTCCGGTAATTTCACAGATAGGGAGAATGAGGAGCTGAGGTAGCATTGATAAGGTTTGGACCAGGACAGTATCCTTGAAATGCTTATACTCTTAGCTACTCTGTTCTGTTGCCAGGCACTTAGTAGGTTCTTAAACGCTATTGGCTGAATTGCATTGTCATTGAAACTTCCTGTGCTGCCCGGACACCCTTCTGAGAGCAAATCCTGAAAAGAAGGAAGTAGAAAAAAACCTGGGTCCCAGCCCCAGAGGGGGCCAGGGCAGAAAGCTCTGAAAATGAACACGGCCCATTGGATGTGCACCTGAAACTGACATGAGTGAGATGCTTTAAGATAAGACGTTCAAAAGTGACTGAACAACCCATGGAACGGGAGAGAATATTTGCAAATTGTATATCTGTGAGAGACTTATATGTAGACTATAAAAAATTCAAGAATACAAATAAAACCCAATTAAAAAATGGGCAAAGTATCCAAATAGATTTTCCTCCCAAGAAGATACACAAATAGCCAGTCATCACATGAAAAGATGCTCAGCCTCTTTAGCCATCAGGCAAATGCAAGTCAAAACCGCAGGGAGATACCACCGCACACCCAATAGGATGGCTAGAATCTAAAAGATAATCAGGCTGGGCGCGGTGGCTCATGCCTGTAATCTCAGCACTTCGGGAGGCCAAGGCGGGTAGATCACCTGAGGTCAGGAGCTCGAGACCAGCTTGGCCAACATGGGGAAACCCTGTCCCTACTAAAAATACAAAAATGAGCCGGGCCTGGTGGCGGGCGCCTATAATACCCGCTCCTCCAGAGGTTGAGTCAGGAGAATTGCTAGAACTGGGGAGGCGGAGGCAGTGAGCCAAGATGGTGCCCCTGCACTCCAGCCTGGGTGACGGAGTAACAGGCTTGGTCTCAAAAAGCAGTCAGGTAATCGTAAATGTTGATGAGAATATGGAGAGATCTCAGTTGCCACTTGAGGAAACAGCTGGAGAGTTCCTCAAATACTAAGCAAAGAGTTGTGTATGAGCCAGAAATTCTACTTCCAGGTACGTACCCCAGAGAAGTATCAACATAGATCCACATAAAAATGTACTTTGGAATGCCCACCTTCGCATTATTTATAATAGCCAGAAGGTGAAAATTACCTACAGGTCCATCAGCAGGTTTGTGGAAAACAAAAGGTGGTCTGTGTATGCAATAGAATATTTTCAGCCATGAAAGAGGCATGCAGCAATGATGCCTGCTGGAACCTCAGGAATATGACACGGAGTAAAAGAAGCCAGGCACCAGACCAGCCTGACCAAAATGGAGAAACCCCACCTCTGCTAAAATACAAAATTAGCTGGGCGTGGTGGCAAATGCCTGTTAGCCCAGATCCTCAGGGGGCTGAGGTAGGAGAATCGCTTCAACCCGGGAGGCGGAGGTTGCAGTGGTCCGAGATCATACCATTGTACTCCAGCCTGGGCAATAAGAGCAAATCTCCGTCTCAAAAAAAAAAAAAAGCCAGGCACAAAAGGCTTGGCTGTGTGAGTCCATTTATATGAAAGTCCAGCACAAATAAATCCACAGGGATGAAAGTGGATTGGTGATTGCTTGGGGCTGTGGGAATGGGCGGATGGAGATGATAGCGGGGGATGGAGGTGATAGCTCAAGGGTATGGAGTTTCATTGTGATGAAAATGTTCTCAAAATGCATCAATGGTCACATGTACCTGTGAACATACTAAAAAACACTGTACGCTAGAAACGGAAGGATTGTTATATGATTTATCTCAATAAAGCTTGAAAAACAATGACTTAGAATTTTGGCACAGACGCTGAGTCCACTTCCTGCTTCTGCTAAGTCAGCTGTGGGGTCATGTATTGAAGCACAAAGTAAATGCTCAGTTAACTAGCATCTGACTTTGTCTAGTTTTACAGCCCAGGAAATCCAGGCATTTCCTCCTCAATGGCATCAGTGTTGACTTTGTCAGACATGGTCTGTTTCGTGTCTCTGACTGAGGCACATGTTTAAGGGCAAAAGTCCTCAGCCCATCCCCATGTGAGCAATGGACGCCACTTTGCAAACTTAGAGGGTTGGGAGGGCATTTAATTGGGACAGGCATGAACCACTTTATACCCAATGATGATCCGTGTGTCTGTCGAGAATGGATTGGTGGGGAGCAAATTGAATCAAGGAAGTCTTTTGGAAGCTTCTGCAACACAGGTTATCTGAATTCAGGCATTAGCATTAGAGATGCTGGCTGGAGACTGGTGTCACGGGCGAAGGTGTTTCACAGCTTGAGAGGTACAGTTGGGTGGCTAATTGGATGCACAGGTGGGAATACAGGGGCTGGCTTTTGCGGAAGCAGGAGCTGGAGATGGTTTGGGGCTGCCTGGATGTCATGGCCTCCCAGGGGCAACTGGTTAATCTTCTGCACGTGGCTGAAAAACAGAGAGGGCATCCATCACGAATGGTAGGGCCAAGGCAGTGGGCATGGAGTAGGGAGGAAAGAAACCATCTCCTGTGGGAGACATTGTAAAGATGGGCTTCCCTAGCCTGCTGGGTCCAGGACCCAGCATAAGAAGCTGTTGGCCCCCATCTGCCCTTGGGCACATCCCTGGTGGGTTTGTGGGGTGGTGGTGGAGGGAACACGAGTGTACCCAGGAAGTGCCTCTGTTCCCTTGCAGGGTTTGTACAAGGAAGGGTGGCCTGTGCGGGGGTCAACTTCTTGAGGCTCACAGGTTCTAGCTTTCAGCGTAGATGTGTGGCTTTTAAGTTGGCCAATCTTGGGCAAGTCACTTGTCCTCTCTGAATCCAGTTCACTCATCTAAAAATGAGGATGAATGTTCTCTTTCTAGAAACACATAACGTTATTATGTCCATCTTCCAGAGGAAGAAACTCAGAGGATAGAAGGTAAGTAACTTGTCCAAGGTCATAGAGCTCATAGATGGATCCAAGATGGTTTGGGCTCCAGAACCTGTGTAATGCCCACACTATACTACCTGTTGATGAAGGATCACTATGTGAAAGTGGCTTGTTCTAGGTCTGTTCTCCAGGGTGTATCATCTTTGGCAAAGACCGTAGTGGACTGGGTTGAAGGATTCTGTAAGATTACCTAGCCCTCATTTTAAGTAACTTCACAAGTGCAGAGGCTGAGGCTCAGAGAGGGGAAGACACTTTCCCAGACTCACACAGCCATCTAGCCAGATTCATGGCTGGACCCCAACTCTACGTGTGGCTCTCCTTCCACTCCCCTGCCTTGGCCTGCAGTGGGTTGCTTGGCTAGATGCTGTTAATCCTGTCCATCCCAAACTCAAACTTGGGGCCACAGGTCCATGGTAGCAGGGTCTCGCTGGTCACTTCCCTGACTGATGTGAGACTGGGTTTTCCGTCGCTGCCTTTTGATGCCTTACACAACAGCCTAGCGTTTCAGAGGAGTCTGTGTGTTACAAAAAAAGGGCAGCAGGTGTTATTTGGGCTAAATTGACCTTGAAATTGATTTCTTTATTTTATGACTTACTGAGAGGAGATTAATACTTTTTTTTCCTGCAGTCTGAAACAATTTACATGGTAATAGAAGGCATAGTCAGTCAAATAAATTGCTGGAAGTGGTAGTGTTCCAAAGAGGGGGAAAAAAAATCGGAGCTCACTTGCATTGATTTCTTTGCCCTGGGGAGAAGCAGAGATTTTAACATCTGGGAATAGGGAGGTAAATTTTATCTCTCATTTTAACAGCAGAGGACTGAAGAGCTTAATCTGACATTTACACAGAATTTTCCAAGTTGAGGGAAATAAGGGCAGCCTGAGTTCCTTGCTGAAGGTTAGCTGGTGTTTCCTCTGAAGGGCTGGGGTGGTTTGATTAGGGAAAGTTTGGCGAGGCCGGGGTGTCCTTAAGATGGGCTTGGAAGTTGGCTGCAAGCTCTTGGCTGCCTTGGTGTGATTCAGGACGTGGTGGAGGAATGGGGTGGTGGTAGCAGACTGGCTGTCAAAGACTAGAACCCAGGCCCAGATGGGGCACCGAGGAACCATATAGGCGGAGGCCATGCTCCCAGCTTTCTGGGCATTGCCTTGTAGTCACACTAACCCAGGATGGCATTTGATGTTCACTGATACTTCAGCACACATGGATCAGTGGGATTTGCCAGTTTGCTGGGTGCATTGGGTTGGAATATGAGAGTGCATCTACTTCAGTGGCGAAATGCAGTGATAGATTAGTACTGCCTGCCATGGGAACAGGAGGGGTCTGGTGGCTTGCATGCTATTTATATTTCCTGGTGGAATCCCCAATGCCAACATTTCTGCATTCAGACCACATTGACAGGACTCCTGTCCTCCAAAGCAACCCCAAATTCATTTACCACGTGATGCAAGCTACATAGATACATTTTAAAAGAAAATGTCAAGAAATGAAGCCCTACCCAAAGAGTTCTTGCCATTGTTGTCATGTGTTTTTTTCTTGAATTCTTTTAAAAACCAAATAAAAAGTTTCAGGTGAAACAAAAAATATTTTCAACAGTAATACATGCTCAGTGTACAAAATTCAAGCGTCAGAAAAATGAGTTTTCCTCCTATCACATCCTTCTTCTCCAAAATGAGTCTTTGTTTTTCCTTTTTGAGATGGAGTTTCTCTCTTGTCACCTGGGCTGGAGTGCAGTGGCATGATCTCGGTTCACTGCAACCTCCGCCTCCTGGGTTCAAGCGATTCTCCTGCCTCGGCCTCCCAAGTAGCTGAGACTACAGGCACCCACCATTACACCAGGCTGATTTTGTACTTTTAGTAGCGATGGGGTTTCACCATGTTGGCCTTGCTGGTCTTCAACACCTGACCTCAGGTGATCTGCCTGCCTTGGCCTCCCAAAATGCTGCGATTATAGACGTGAGTCACCGTGCCTGGCACAAAATGAGCCTTTTAAAAAAGAGTGGTTTCTTCTGTCTTGTGAAGATTTCAATGCATGTACTAGAAATACCTATATTGTTAAAACAATGAACAGATGCGGAGTACCATACACACCACTGTGCAGTTCACTGTTTTTCCCCTGACATTCCATATAAAGCTCCCTCATTATCTTAACTGACAGTGTCTGGATTTCCCATAACTTATTTACTTGGCCTCTGAATGATGGAATGTATGTTGTTCCCAGTATTTTGTAATTACAAAAAGGGTTTCCATGAATATCCTTGGCACAGGTCATGTTATGTTCATTCAGACGTTTAAACAGGAGACACTTGAAAAATGGAATCACTAGTCCAAATATTACCAAGTTTTAAAATGTTGACCAATGTATAATTCCACTGTGTATAAAGAATCCATGTTTCCCTGCCATCTTGCGATTTGTAGGCTTTATTCACATTTCATTTTTGTCAATCTCAGTAAAAAATAATATATTGCCTTATTTGCATTTCTTTTATTATGAATGAAGTTTTAATTATGAGGATTATGGGAATTTCTTAATGTGCATAAGAGGCGTTTGCCTGACTGTCTTGTGAAATCGTCAGTACGTTTCCTTTGCTTGTTTTTTTCCGTTGACTTCCTTTGGTGTTTTTTTAATTGATTGGGAGGGAAGCTCTTTATAAATGATGTTGCCCCTTTGTTCAGTGGGTTTTAGTTTTCTCAGATTGCCCTTTGTGTTCTACTTTGTTCATGGTATTTTTTCATGCATACAATTTTATGTCCACAGAATTTTATATCTTTTGTTTTAAGGCTTTTGGTTTGGGGGTTATAATTAGAAGGAAGTTCACTAACACTCTGAGATTATAAAAATCTACATTTTTTTTTTTTTTTTTAAGGCAGAGTCTTGCTTCATCACCCAGGAGTGCAGTGACTCAGTCTTGACTCACTGCAACCTCCACCTCCTGGGTTCAAGCAATTCTTCTGCTTCAGCCTACTCAGTGCCTGGGATTACGGGCACCCCCCACCATGCCTGGCTAACGGTTATATTTTAGTAGAGACGGGGTTTCACCATGTTGGCCAGGCTATAAAAATCTATTTGATTGTGTTATGTCTTCTGGTTGGACCGTGCATTAAGGAGTTATTTGGATGTTTTGCTTCTAAAAAGGAAGTCTCAGAGGTGTGGTGGAAAGGCGTGTGTGGTCTGTGATCATCCATTAGCTATGATCTGGCTTCACGGGCTCCTCAGCCTGCTTTCTTTATCTTGGCATCCAGACTTCCCCAGGAGAAATGTCACAGCCCTGTGTTCAGAACACTTTAGGGTTCGTTGGGCCTGGGGGACTTAATAGACCTTTAATGCTGTCAGAGGTGTGGGAGCCGGAACAACTCCATCTTGAATAGGAGCTGGGTTAAATGAGGCTGAGAGCCACTGAGCTGCATTCCCAGATGGTTAAGGCATTCTTAGTCACAGGATGAGACAGGAAGTCGGCACCAAATACAGGTCATAAAGATGTTGCTGATAATAGCGAAGACTTGGAACCAACCTACATGCCCATCAATGATAGACTGGATAAAGAAAATGTGGCATGTAAACACCATGGAATACTATGCAGCTATCAAAAAGGATGAGTTCATATCCTTTGCAGGGACATGGATGGAGCTGGAAACCATCATTCTCAGCAAACTAACACAGGAACAGAAAACCAAACACTGCATGTTCTCACTCATAAGTGGGAGTTGAACAGTGAGAACACATGGATGCAGAAAGGGGAACATCACACACCAGGGCCTGTCAGGGGGTGGAGGACAAGGGGAGGGGATAGCATTAGGAGAAATACCTAATGTAGATGACAGGTTGATGGGTGCAGCAAACCACCATGGCACGTGTGTACCTATGTAACATTGATGTTCTGCACATATATCCCAGTACTTAAAGTATAATAATAATAAAAAAATAACCTCGCTCATAAAACAGGTTGCAGTAAAGGAACTGGCCAAAACCCATCAAAACCAGGATGGCCACAGTAGTGACCTCTGGTCATCCCCACTGCTACACTCCCGCCAGTGCCATGACAGTTTACGAATGCCAAGACAATGTCAGGAAGTTACCGTATATGGTCT
This sequence comes from Cheracebus regulus, assembly GCA_963574635.1. Classification (NCBI taxonomy): domain Eukaryota; kingdom Metazoa; phylum Chordata; class Mammalia; order Primates; family Pitheciidae; genus Cheracebus; species Cheracebus regulus. The sequence continues at coordinate 39,141 of CAUYQU010045311.1, read as the reverse complement.
GAAAAGAAGAGGCATGAAGAATCCACCCCTTGTTTAGCATATCATCAAGAATTCACCAGAAAAATGGGCAACCAGGAGCCCTCGGGACTGTTCTTTGGAGTAGCCATTCTTTTATTCCTTTACTTTCCTAGTAAACTTGTTTTTGCTTTGCACTGTGGAGTCTCCCTGAATTCTTTCTTGTGGGAGATCCAAGAACAGTCTTTTAGGGTCTGGATTGGGGCCCCTTTCCTGTAACAGAACTACTGTTCCCATTTGTTTTATACAGCCTTGGTCCGTGCCGGTCTCCCTGCTTCATGTCTGGGAACCCATGATGCACCACCCCCATCTCGGCCCCATCTGACTGTTGTTCCGGAGGCTTTCATCAGCCATGGCCTTGGCGCTTTGCACCACCTTGGTCCATGTAGGTTTTACTGGTGCCATCACTGGGGACTCATCATGTACCCAGAAACCCTACCCCTGACCCCACACCCTCCGTCCATTGCTCAGGAAGCTTTGATTGGCCAGGACCTGGGCCTTCTGTTAACCTGTAGGATGGACTGTTTATTTTTTTTTTTCCACCTCCTATTTCCTTATTCTGTATGACTATAGATACAAAGATTGATATATCTGGATGTGGCTATTCATAGGTAGGCACATAAACACAAGATTACATGAATATGTCTATGAAAATCTGACACAGGTCTCAGTTAATTTAGAAAGTTGATTTTTCCAAGGTTGAGGACACACGCCTGTGACACAGTCTCAGGAGATCCTAATGACATCAGACCAAGGTCAGAGCACAGTTGGGTTTTATGTATTCTGGAGGGTCATGAGACATCAGTCAACATATGCAAGGTGAACATTGGTTTGGTCTGGAAAGGTGGGACAACCTGAAGCAAAGGTGGGAAGACACAGAGAGGGGGCTTCCAGGTCAGAGATAGATGGGAGACTAGTGGTTCCATTCTTTTGAGTTTCTGATTAGCCTCTCTAAAACAGACAATCAGATGTGCATTTATCTCAGTGAGCAGAGGGGTGACTTTGATTAGAATAGGAGGCATGTTGGCCCTAAGCAGTTCCCAGCTTGACTTTTCCCTTTAGTTCAGTGATTTGGGGGCCCCTGAGATTTATTTTTCTTTTACATGTGTGTGTAAGGATTTATATACACAAAAAAAGCATGGCTGAACATTGTGGCTCATGTCTGTAATCATAGCACTTTGGGAGGTTGAGGTGGGTAGATGACTTGAGGACAGGAGTTCGCGACCAGCCTGTCCAACATGGTGAAAGCCCATCTCTACTAAAAATACAAAAACATGAGCCTGACATGCTGGCAGGACCTGTAATCCCAGCTGCTTGGGACGCTGAGACAGGAGAATTGCTTGAACCTGGGAGACAGAGGTTGCCGTGAGCTGAGATTGTGCTACTGCACTCCAACCTGGGCATCAGAGTGAGACACTGTCTCAGAAAAAAAAGTGTACCCCAAAGACATTTCCAATCAGGAAGAGGCTCTTTAAAGGAAATTGTTACACAAAGAATATTATCTTGTAATGCCACCTCTGGGAGCTGACACCAGCCCACGATAGTTCTGGAGAGAATGATGTCTGAAGGCCCATGTGGGACCTCTGCGTGGGTCATTGTCTAAACTGGCTAAATCCTTGTCGCTGGGGATTCATGTCCCAGATTTTGCAAGCTGTAAACTGAGGCACAAGAGATTTCCAGGGAAGACTACTAGATGTCTAACAAAAGGGTGGAAAATGAGGGAACAGGACTTGTGGGGGAGAGAAGAGTGGCAGACAGTGACCAGAGTGACAGCTGGCTCGGGACCCTGGCTTGGGATCTAAGAAGGGTTGCAGATCCGATCGTCTCCTCCTCAAGAATTTTCAATGGGATGGATCAGCACAGATGATCCATACCTCAAAAGATACGGAGGCTAATTGTAAGGATTCAGGGAAAAGACCAAGTGTTTCTGAAAACCAGAATGATGTCAGACAGCCCTACCTCCCTCGAAGCATCTCTTGGCTCTGTTTCCCCTGCTTAGTCAAACTTAGAATGTTAATATGTGCTTGTCTCTGTTTTCAAGGTAAGGAGGGAAACAGACACAAGGGATTGGGCGTAGAGTTGGCTACTTTGTTTGGATAACACAGGGACTGTGTTACCCAGAAGAGGGTGCCAATTTAGGGTTAGGGTGCATCCCCAGTTGCAGGGTGTGGAGAGGTGTAAAAGTGGCAGGAGGGGCAGAAAAAGTCTTTTGAGAAGAGCAGATAGAGTTGGCACCATCTTCTGTTGGTACCACTTCCTAGGAGTGAAGGCTTCCTGTGCTCTTTCTGATTAAAATAACATGGAAGAATGGCACAATGAGAGATAGTCAGCTAAAGAGGACAGCAGGCTTCTGGGACCTCCGGCTCAGGGATGTCGAGAAGGAAAGCCCCTAGCTGAGGGAAGGGGGCTGGAAAGTGAGGAAGAGACAAAGAGAGGAAGAAGGCTGTGCAGGTGTAGCTGGATGGGAACTTCATCTGGTAACTAGGTTCCCAAGTAAGATTGTTCTTGAGTGTAAGTCCTAAGTTGTCTCTTTCCCGGCTGTGGGATGCTGGTTGCCTGGATTCTCTATTCTCTTCTTTTAATCAACTTCCCCTAGAAGACTTAATTTTGACTAGGGCTGGTGGTTGCTTTGCAGCCAATACTGGCTTCATATGCAAAGTCTTGGACTTGCGGAGTCCAACACAATGCAGTGAGCATGTCCATGGGTCTCCATCTCTGTTCCTGAGAAAGACAGATTGATTCTTGCTGCTTTGGGCAGGTGTGTGTCCCTAGGCTGGTTAGAAGTGGGCAAGATGGTGGGTCACCTGTGAGTCTTGGAGGGAGGCCCCTCTCAGAAAGGCCCGTGCAGTAGACAGGGATCCCAGGGCATCTAATAACACTGGGGTCTTGCCACTTGGTTGAAATCTGCTCTTGAGCTTAACTTGTTGTTGAGGTGCAGTTTCTTGTTGGTCCATTTATAAAGTGGGACTGAAAAGGAAGTGACAAAAAACAGACATCCTCAACCCAATGGACATTCTCTCAAAGGAGAATTGGCGTATCTGGCAGTAAAATCTCTGCATCAACATTCTCCCCCTTCTCTCCCCTCTGAGGCTACTTGAGCCAGTTGCTGGAAGCAGGGGACATGATTTGTATTTAAGTTCATTTGTTCAGGAGCGAGGAACTGCAGGGCGGATGTGGTGTGAGGACCATTCTCTGTGTAGAGGAAGGAGAGGAACAAACACAATGTTGAATTCTTGGTCACCAGATTTTTCCATGAGCAATGTCTACTAGAAAACTGCAAAAAGAGAAACAGTAAAATATGTGTCTTCTCATGATAAGTTCAGAAACTAGATACAGAAACAGAAATCCCAGAACTCTGTGGGTGGGTCTGAGTAATTCTTGTGGCTGGTACAGGAAAGAGTAGGTAGCTTCTGTCCCTCTCTGCTTCTCTCTTTTGATCTCTGTCTCTCTCTCTATATATACACCTCTCCTTCTCCTTCCTCCTCTCTTCCAGTTTCTCTGCACCTTTCCTCCTTCCCTCTTTCTTTGCCTTTCTCTCTCACTGTCTCTCTTTTGAGAAAGGGTCTTGCTTGAGACACACACACCCCCCTGTCTCTGCCGAGTAGGTTTAAGGGGTGACTCCAGGCCAAAGCCTGCTGACTTTTTTTTTTTTTTGAGTTGGAGTTTTGGTCTTGTTGCCCAGGCTGGAGAGCAATGGCATGATTTCATCTCACTGCAACCTCTGCCTCCTGGGTTCAAGCAATCATCCTGCCTCAGTCTCCCAAGTAGCTGGGATTACAGGCACCCAATACCACACCTGGCTCATTTTTGTATTTTTGGTAGAGATGGGGTTTCACCATGTTGGCCAAGCTGGTCTCGAACTCCTGACCTCAGGTGATCTACCCACCTCGGCCTTGTTGACTTGATTAATGATGATGTAGAGCTTTAGGCCTTGCTGATGCTTCTGAGGCAGGAGTATTTCCCAAGAGTTGGTGGTGACCAGCTTTAACATGCTTCTGTGCTGTACTTCGTGGGAAGGTGGACGAAGGCCTCGGGAATACTCCCATGGTGATTCCCATCCTGGTGTTCGCGGTAGGCATGCTCAGTGCAAGCTGAGCCTCCACCACAGCCCTGCTGAGTGCTGTGTTCCCTTGGACGAGTCCCTCAGTATCTCTGCTGCGTCTTCACCTGTAAAATGGGGCTGAGGTTAAGACCTACTTCTTAATACCCTGGTAAGGATTAAGGGTGAAAATCTGCAAGAAACATACAGTGGCCAGGCACGGTGGCTCACACCTGTAATCCCAGTACTTTGGGAGGTCAAGGTATGAGGTCAGGAGTTCGAGATCAGCCTGGACGACATGGTGATATCCTGTATCTACTAAAAATATCAAAACTTATCCAGGCATGGTGGCGGTCGCCTGTATTTCCAGCTCCTCAGGAGACTGAGTGACAGAGTGAGGCTTATCTCAAAAAAATAAATAATAATACATAAGAATAAAAAGCGCATAGCATTGTAGGTGCTCCCTAGGTGCAAGCAGCTGCTGGAGTGGAAGGTGGAAGGTAGGGGACCCCTGGCATCCTCGGGCTGGGATGAGGAGTCCACACTGAGAAACATCTAGATCAGCACTGCCTCCGGGGTGTCAGGGGAGTCAAAGACGCAATTTAGCATTTGCTGATAGCCACATTAAAAAGTAAAAAGAAACTGATGAAATTAACTGTGATAATAAATTTCCTTTGAGAAAGTTGTAATATATTTACATTTTTAAACATAGCAATATATTTTATTTTTATGTATTATTAAACGTCATTCTAACGTGTAATCGATATAAAAATATTAATGAAATATTAATATTAATGAGATACTTTATATTCATTTTCTTCATCATGTCCTGAAAACCCAGTGAGTATTGTGTATATACAGCCCATTGCAATGAGACTATCCGTAGGGCTCCGTAGCCACATGGGGCTAGTAGCCACTACGCTGGGCAGTGCAGGTGTGGACCCATGCAGGGGAGGGGTAGAGAGTCAGCCGTTCTGTGGCTAGTTGCAGTGAGACATTCTGGGATCATGCTAAACTGCGTTATTTCAGGTTAGAATTTTTTTTCCTTAACCCACATTCCCTAACCTTCTCTTTTTATTTGTTTGTTTTTTCCAGGACTACAAGTCTGAAAACTTACCCCTCCTCCCCAGTGCCAAGAGCAGTCTACAGGACTCTGTAAGTAGAAGCATTTTGCTACACAGATTAGATTTTGAAACCCCTTTTGCATCCTTTTCAGCCTCTTTGGTCTCCGTCATCCATCACCAGGAATGGTTTTTACCTGAAACTAATCTTGCTGGAGAAGTAACTAGGTTTGAGGGGAATACCTTTTCCCAAGCACGTGCGCAATTTCTATTAGGAAGCACCTGGGCCGTATTCCCAGCCTCCAGTATGTGGTGTGAGAGCCGTGTTCTGCCTTCTAAAAAGGACCAGGTCCACTTGGGGACAGATCTGTGGTACAGTGGTCGGTGACGAGGCTGCAGATCGGTCCCTCTGCCCCCTGGCGTGAGGGCCCCAGGTTTTGGGAGAGTGGATGGAAGTTGAATGTCATTTGATTGTCTTCCTGGTAGGGATAGGAACGCTTCCTGAGTGCCCTGGGGTCCTGCATCATGGCGTCGGGCTTGGAGTCACTGGGGTACACAACTTGGAACGATGGCAGTGAATTCCCATGCATCCCTCATCTGTCACCCATGAGCTCAGTGTCCAGGAAGCTTCCTGCACAGATACTTCTGAAATCACTTGTGCATAGCCTCTCAGCGATGCAGTCATGGTGTGGTGCATTCCCCAAGCGTGACCTGTTTGTGTATTGTTGGTGACCTTGAGATGACATCAATTACACACAGATGGTTGTTTTGTATTCATCATAGAATACATAGAGAAGTTTTATAATGGTCTTCTCTTTATAGCCATCAAGACAGGTTTTCCGTTAATGGTAGTGGTATGAAAGTTCCTTCAAAAATACTTAAGTGGCCGGGCACTGTGTCTCACGCTTTTAATCCCGGCACTTTGGGAGGCTGAGGTGGGTGGATCACCTGAGGTCGGGAGTTCTAGACCAGCCTAACCAATATGGAGAAACCCCATCTCTACTAAAAATACAAAATTAGCTGGGCATGGTGGCGCATGCCTGTAATTCCAGCTACTCAGGAGGCTGAGGCAGGAGAATCACTTGAACCCGGGAGGTGGAGTTTGCAGTGAGCTGAGATTGTGCCATTGTACTCCAGCCTGGGCAACAAGAGCAAAACTCTGTCTCAAAAAACAAAACAAAACAAAAAAAACAAAAACTTCAGTAAAAAAAATAAAATAAAATGAGTTGACTCAAAGAAGAAATATAGTATTGAAAGAATGATGTGGGTCCAGTAAGACATTGTGATAGTGGTAAGCGAATGGCTGAGAGTAATTCTTTTATCAAAAGATGTTCATGGCCAGTCACAATGGCTCACACCTATAATCCCTGCACTTTTGGAGGCCAAGGCAGGAGGATCGCTTGAGCCCAGGAGTTGGTGACCAGCCTGGGCAGTATAGGGAGACCTCATCTCTACAAAAAACAATTAGCTGAGTGTGATGATGTGCCCCTGTAGTTTCAACCACTCGGGAGGCTGAGGTGGGAGGATTGCTTGAGCCCAGGAGGCGGAGGCTGCAGTGAGCTATGATTATGTTACTGCCCTCCAGCCTGGGCAAACAGAGTGAGACCCTGTCTCAGAAAAAAAACAAAAAATCTGCTTGGCCCTGGGCCTCGGGGCTTGGCTGTGAGTGTGCTCTGTATTTGGAATGTTCCCTCCTCTTGATGCCCCAGTCTATGCTGACCCTTGGTGTGAACTGCAATATCCCGGGGCCCACTGCTTGGCACTTGTCTGTTACCCACAAATAACTTTCCAGGCTGGGTTTTTTTTTTTATAATAAATCTCACGAATGGATCATCTGAAAATAGTGTTTACCTGCGACGCCAAGAAGATGAAGAGGAAGGGGATGGTGAAAAATGACAACCACACACCCAGCTTTCTTTCCCCACGTCTCAGTTCAATCTCTGTTCTTTCAACATCCTCTCAATGACTCCATAAGGTGAGTGCTCTTTCTATCCTCATTTTATGGCTTAGGAAACCCAAACTCAAGTAGCGTCACGTGCCCGTGGTCACACAGCCTGGACTTAGCCTCTCACCCACTGTATCAGTGGAGTACCCAGGAGTCTTGAGGCTTCACATCAAGTCTGGGAAATGTTCTTCCCATTTTGGATAGATGGAAAAATGACACATGAGGCAGGGAAGTATTGTATTGGGTGTCTCTTGCACGTGACAATTGCCCTGAACTTAGTGACTTCAACAGCAGACTTTCAGGATCTCACTGTTCTGCAGGTCAGTAATCTGGGAGTGGTTTGATTGGTGGTCCGGCTCTAGGTTCCATATGAGCTGGGGCTGCTGTCTTCTGAAGGCTGGAGTGGGGCAGAGGATCCACTTCCGAGGTGGTTCACCTTACAGCTATTGTCAGGAGGCCACAGAGCTGCTTGAGTGTCCTCAGGACACAGTGGGTGGTGTCTCCCAGGGTGAGAGATCTGACAGAGTAAGAGCAAAGTAGAAGCCACATGGGATGATGACAGCAGTGAATCGCTGTGCATCCCTCAGATGACCTCGCCTCACATGTCCTGTGCTGTCTGCTCTGCTGCATTTGATCAGTCAAACAACCTAGTCCTCAAGAGACTGTGGAAGTGTACCACGCAAGGGCATGAGTATACCTGGAGGAGGAGTCATGGGACCATCTTGGAGGTTGGACACCGCACTCTTCATAATCTTGAAATAACTGTGTTTTGCAGTTCCGTCCAGGATGCTTGTAATATCATACTGAGTCTATGAAAAGAAAACAAAGATACTAAACCCATTTTGCAGATGGGGAAATGAGGCATGGAGCAGGAAAGTGACTTACCACAAAGACTTGATGTGCAGACACTTTTGAAGGGAAAGTAGTTAGAAAAGCTAATTGCCCACAGTAGGATCAAAGGTGTTTGAGATGGCTCCATTTCCCCAGTGCTTAGAATAGTGCCTGTGCCTGCTGGATTTCAGCTCTCTTGGGTTGGCTCAGGTATTTGCTGGTCCCCAACCTCACTCACCGAGGTGGATGTGTTCTCTCTAGAGGAAGGGATGATGGTATCGTGCTGATTTCTCCTCTGGAGGCTGTGGAGTTTTCTAGGTTTGCAGAGACTCATGCTGTGAGGATCCAGTTGCTTAACCTGCCCCTCCTTCCCCAGCCTCTGACTGTAACAGGACTGCTGGGCTGGGTCCTTCTGGCTGGACTCTCACAGCCTTGCCTTCCACACGACGTGGAATGTGTCATGGGTGGAAGCAGTCATTTTCACGACCTCTACTGGAAGCAGCATATATTGGCCCGACCATCTCTGGATGGCAGATCGCCTCCCATTCACATGTGTCAGAATGTAAAATGTGTTCCATCTTTGATCTAGCAATCACACTTCTGGTAATTTGCACCTTGGAGACGATTGTACAAATGTGAGATGTGTTTGTATATTTATTAAGAGGATGATGGTAGTAGCAAAAATAATTTTAAAAAAGATGTGCCCTCAATATCCCTCAATAAGGAATAGTTTAAGTAAATTGTGTGTAACCATAAAGTCCAATTCCAAGCTGCTGCTAGGATTTCATGGTGAGGATTTATGTCTATTGACTTGAAAAGATGCTCATGACATATTGTTGAGTGAGAAATACAGCCTGTGTTATATGATTCCAATTACGTGCAAACTATATTCATAGATCTCCTTTTCTCTGAGTGCAGAGAGATGTCAGAAAGGCAGATGGAAAGTTCGGCTAAATTGCTAGGTTTTGCATTTTTCTTTAGAGTCTTTTTTTTTTCCTATAGTGAGCAGTTATTTTCTTTGACAGTGGTAGTAATAATATAATATTAGTAATAATGTAGTTGTAATAATGTAACATAGTAAGAAGCAGTAATAGTAGTAATAATGTAGTAGTATTAATAATACTATAATTAGTAATAGTAATAGCTATTTATAAAATTAAGTAGTGTGTTCTGGACTGTTAAGGTTTTCCAGGGCAGCTGATGGTATATTCATTAAAGTTTAGTTCTCAGTTGTCGTGGAAATGCTGTGACGTCCCTCTAGAGGAGTGAAAATCAAGTTTACAAGACGGAATGTGGCCTCTGGACAGAATCCCTGGCCTTTGCCTGCTCCAGAATGCAGAATGCTCCAGGCCATGGCATCTCACTGCCCTTCCCACTCACTGCCTGTGGTACCAGTCAGCTCTACTTTTTCTTACCTCCACCTCCGTGCTTTGGCACTGCCTCCCAGAAAGGGCTTTCCCTGGATGCAGAAAGTACATTTTATCGGCATTCAGAATAAAATAGAATAATCATAATAGCATCTTTGGGAACTAGGAAGTACCTGGCATTGCACCCAGCATTTCACAGGCATTGTGTCTTTCTGTCCCCAGAGTAGTCCAAGGTGAGAAGATCTATCTAAACCCCTTGTTTACAAGTGGGGAAGCTGAGGCTCAGAGGAGCGTGGCTTGCACAGTCTCATAGCTAATGGGGAAGCAGTCTGAAGTTCAGACCTAGATCGAGCTGTTTTCCATGCTGTGTTGAGCCGAGGGGAAAGACAGCAGGTTCTATTTGATGATACAGGGGGCATTTCTGGGAACCTGTGTCTCAGGTGCAAAGTTAATTCCAGAGTCAGCAGGTAACATAAAAATCACACCTGATCAGCTACCTGTGCAAGTTCCTTTGGAGACCAATCGAATACAGCCTTACTTTCCTTGACTATTAGAAAAAATGAGTGTCTTGGCTTAGATACCAGATGAAGTGATTGTGTTGAGGTGACATGCTGGATGAATGAAACATACCCCTCTTTAAACATTGGAGTCATCTGTGATCATGCGGCCACATGATAGGCACTTGAGAATGAGACTGAGTGGGAAACTTGCAGGTTCAAAAGTGAACTTTTGGGTTCACTCTGGAGCAAATGCATCCTGAACCCATGGAAGTGATGCTGCCCAGCTTAAGAACCATACCATTACTTTTTTCTCTTTCTTGATGTTGTAGAAACTATACCCTCCTATACCCAAAGCAGACATTATTAATCATTGGTGCCATTCTCCCCTCCTGTACCCAAGGCAGACAATACTAATCAATGATGCCATTCCCCCTTCTGTACCCAAGGCAGACATTACTAATCAGTGGTGTGACTCTCCGTTCCTATACCCAAGGCAGTAAACATAGTGCAGTTAAGTGGAAGAACCCAAATTTCTACTTTGTTCTGCTTCATGTCAGAGCCATATTTCATAACCCCTGTACTTTTCTATAATAGAAATACACAAAATCCATTTCCTGTGCCTGCTTAAGAGACTATAAGAGACTTAATGCTTCTAACAACACCTGTCTACCGTCTTACAGCTTCCATTGATCATAGATTTGGACATAGCTGAACTGGATTCTCTGCTTAGGGTCTCACAAAGCTGCAATCCAAGGAGTTGGCAGGAGCTGGGGGTTTCATTGGGAGCACAGGGTCCATTTGTGAGCTCACTGGTTATTAGAAGCATTCCATTTCTTGTGGCTGTAGGATGCAGGCCCTCAGACCCTAGAGGCCACCCGTAGTTCTCTGACGCATGGCCCTCTTCATAGGCAGTTGACAATGTGACAGTGTGCTTTTCCCGGGAGTGTCTCTCTAGCACATGCTAGCCACATGGAGTCTTGCGTACACATGTCCTGAGATAATCACTGGATGCCTGTCATCTTTTCTATTGGTTAGAGGTAAGTCATGGGTCCTGCTCACATGCTGCTTAACATGGGCCACCCTGAGGTCTGTCTATGCAGACACAGTCCTGAGATGAGTCTGGCTTTCTCCTCTTCTTGGGGCCAAGTGTGCTACCATTTCTCTCCAGCATTTTTCTTTTCCTGCAGAAAAGGGGCTCATGCTCCTCTTCCCCCAGGAACCTGACCACATCAGTGTTTGACCCTACAGACTTCCTTATTCCCTGGCCATCTGGGTGTCTTAGTTTCCTGCCCATGTCACCTCTGTAGGATGTCCCCTGCTGCAGTCACAGGAAATGAATATTTAATGGAATGCTGCCACCTTTTGGAATTTAGCAAAAGTGATCTGTGTTGTTCAGAGGGTTAGAATTGAGGCTCCTGTTCCCTTCTCTATGGCTTACGCACACACAGCCACTCATCTGGCCTTCGTTTCTGCTGAGCGTTGTTGACTCAGGTTTGACGTGTCTCTTCGTGAGGCAGATTTGCTTGTCCTTTCTGCCTTGGTTTCTAGTTGCTGTGAGTGCTGATGGGCTTGTTCCCTGTTTTACCCTCCAAGAGGCAGCAGGAGGTAGAAGAAAGAAATGGGGCATTGGACTGGATTTCATCTCTGATTCTGCCACCAACTCTCCAGGGACTTTGGCTTATGTTCGTGAAAAGAGGGTTTCTCAGGCTCTTTCTGCTCTCACATCCCTGATCCAGGTTATGATGCCTGTAACCATGTATAGGGAATATGTAACACCTTATTTACAGATGGCAGTGAGATGGTAGTGGAGGTTAGATCCCAGCCAAGGTCAAGGATGCCAAGGCTATATCTGTACTCAGCAGGGAAGAGTGGTGCCATTGATGAGTAGTGTCTGCCTTGGGTCTGGGAGGGCAGAATGGTGCCATTGATTAGTAATATCTGTGGTGGGTCTTTGAGGGGAGAATGTTGCCATTGATGAGTAAGGTCTGTGTCAGGTATAGGAGGGGAGAGTGGTGCCATTGATGAGTAATGTCTGCCTTGGGTCTAGGAGGGCAGAGTGGTGCTATCAGTAAGTAATGTCTGCCTTGGGTCAAGGAAGGGAGAGTAGTACCATTGATGGGTAATGTCTGCCTCAGGTATAGGAGGGGAGAGTGGCACTATTGAGGAATAATGTCTGCCTTGGGTATAGGATGGGAGAATGGTGCCATCGATGAGTAATGTCTGCCTTGGGTCTAGGAGGGGAGAGTGGCACCATTGATGAGTAAGGTGTGCTTTAGGTATAGGATGGGAGAGTGGTGCCATTGATGAGTAATGTCTGGCTTGGGTCTAGGAGGGCAGAGTGGTATCATTGATAAGTAATGTCTGCCATGGATCTAGGAGGGCAGATGGTATCATTGATGAGTAATGTCTGCCTTGGGTCTAGGGGTGGAGAGTGGCACCATTGCTTAGTAATGTCTTCCTTGGGTATACAAGGGAAGAGTAGCACTGTTGATTAGTAATGTCAGCCTCGGGTATAGGAGGAAGAATGATACTCTTAATTGGCAATGTCCTCCTTGGAAACAGCAGGAGAGAGCCAACACAGGGCCGTCCCAACTCCAGGTGTCTCATAGAGACTTTTAGCAGCCATCGTGGAACCCGTCAGCTGCCCCGCCTTCCCCGAGGCTTCTCTTTCTGTGTATCCGCAGGCGTAGCTGTCTTCCCTGTTCCCTGGCATCCTTGGTATTTCCCTCCCTCACTCATTCTGAACTTAGCAGAGGTTGCCTGTGGCCTGTCTCTAGCTGACCCACGGTCCGATTGGTCAGCTACCTTGCCGAACCATAACTCCCTCCTTTCTGCATACTTCAGCAGGTCCACGTGATGTGAGAGTAGACGGCAAGGTCCCTTGATTCCACGCTTGGCATTTGGATCCTACCTCGTGGTTGCTCTAACCTTACCTGCTACTCTCCTCCCACCCTGTCCTCCAGGGTCTACGCCCCATGTTCCCTGACTATAGACCTTTGCTTAGGCTATCTTTTCTGCTTGAATTCTCCCCTCAAATCTGACTATTCAAATTCCTAACCATTCATCTAGATTCATCAGAAAAGCGTTGTTCAGAGATTCTTCCTAAATCCTCTGGTTGTGTTAATCTCCAACCTCAAAATGCCGTCCACCCTCATTCCTGCCCTCTTCCTCACCACCTGTCTCCCTCACCTCCTTTCTCCCTCCCCTCCGCTTCTCATCTCTTCCTCACTCCACCCCCTACCTCCTAAACTATATAGCAGTCACTGCTAAGAGTTGGAAGATATGCATGTGAGTAAGACTCAAACCCTGCCCTCAAAGTGTTTGCACTCTGTGAGGAGGAACTAGGGTGAATAAGAAGTAGCCCATAACTGAGGCACAATTTTATTGCTTTGTAGTATAGGAAGAAAACAAAATTGAGTGGTGATGCAAAAAACAAAAAAAGGTGGTCAGGGAAGGCTTCATGGATGAGGTGATACTTAGAGTCTTGAAGGACAAGGGGGAGTCATAACACTGATTGCAGGAGATGGGGGAATCCAGGTAGAAGGAACAGAATCATCAGAAACATGGGCATGGACTTGGGTCTGTTTTATTCTGGAGGAGGGAATGTCGGGTTGGCAGGAGAAGCAGGCACGCCCCAATGCTCCATAGTGCTTAAGAAGTTGCGTTATTCCTGTGATTGGTGTGGGGCCACTGAAAGGTTTAAGCTGGTGATTGTCTGGATCCCATTTGCATTTTAGAAAGATCTCCCTGGGACCTGGCTTAGGACGCTGGGAGCCTGCAGGAAGCCTCAGTCCCTCCCGGGTATTTTTCACCATGTCTCCTCACTGGAGTGGGCTGGGGAGCAGAGGGGTCACCAGCTCTACACCCAGACTCCTGGGCACGCTCTGCTTCTCCCCACTAATGTGCCTTCTACAGCATCTGCTCAACAGAAAACCAAGTGTGCGGACGAGATAACAGCATTAGGAGCAGGAGGACAAAGCTGATACTCGGGGCAGTGAGACATGGAGGCTTAAATTCTTACCCTGCAGAATATCACCCGTGATGGTGGCCACGTGGTTCTGATTAAAGGAAGCTGGACTTGCTGGGATGAAATGCTACGTGGCGCTCTTGATCTCGGATGCAGCCAGTGCAGGGTCTGCTGCTCTGGTGAACACCCCTGCCATTTCTCTATGCTGCTTTCTGCCAGATAAGAGGGGGAATCTATTTAGCAATTCTCCAAATTTCTGAGGATGGCTGTGCCCCTGGAGACATGGTGATGATACTGACAGATTTCAGTGTTAGCCTTGAACTGTGTGTGGGGAGTGAAGGTCTTTTCGCCTCCCCATCTCCTGACGGGGCACCTGAAATACAGTAGGTGTTCAATAAAGGCTTGCTGTTGAAATGAATGAGTGGAAGTGTCAGCTCTGTTGATTTAAAGTATCACAGAAGGCTCCCTTAGACCTCTCCCTGTCTACACTTCCTGCCCCAATGTGAGGTCACTGCCTTTCTATTTCCACTGGGCTCATTTCTGAAATCTCTATAAATGAACCCCTACAGTCCATATGTATCTGCCTGCCTTCCCTCAACCGCATCCCTAGGAGAGTCACCCATGCTACTGCATGCACCACTAGCTACTCTTTTTAATGGATGGATAGTATTTCATTGTATCTATTGACATATCCATGACATACCCGTTCTCCCACGGATGAGCATTTGGGTTGTTTGTAGTTTGGGGATCTGTGCACACTGGCACCTGTTGTTTAGTGGACACAGACACTCATTTATCTGGGGAATATCCCTAGGGGTGTATCTGTTTGGTCACAGAATAGGCACACGCTTACTTGAGTAGCTGCTATCCAGAAGTTGCCCAAAGGGGTTGTACTGGTGCTCACTCCCGCCAGCAGTGACTATGAATCCCACTTGCACACTCATTCTCTGAGTGCATGCCTTGTGAATTGTCACAACACCCCAGGGGCAAGTGTGGTTATCATCACCCCCAGTTCACGGAGGGGCACTTCGAGTCTCAGCTGACTCTATCAGTGTCTCAAGGGTGTAGCACCCAAACCAACATCTCTGTTTCCGGAACAGCAGTGGTCCCCTCAACAACCAAAACATACCATGATTCTGGGCAGCTGTGGTGGGCCCATGTGATGGAGGGACAGCATGGTGAAGCAGTTGTGTGCATGGCTGGGAACCAGGCTGCAACCTTGAATCCTAGCCCTGCTGCGTGCTTGCTTTGGAAGCCTGGCCCGGTGGCGTGACCTCTCGGTGCTGTAACTTTTCTTCTCCTCTGTGACACAGAGTTGCTAAATTAGGTTTGCTAGGAGGATTCAATGAGTTAATATAGGTAAAGCCTTAAGAGAGGGCAGAAGAGAAGGTTTAATTATTATTGATTGTTTCAGCTCTACCCAGTTGAGTGCTGGAGTTGAGTGCAGAGAAGAGGCTACAAGCTCTGTAATAGTTGTAGAGCTAACAGGTGTGAGATACACTGCTTAACTCTCCCTCCCATCCCCTGTCCTCTGAAGGAAGCTGGCTTTCCTGATGAAATCCGGAATCTAATTTTGAGCCCTGGTCATTGGTTTCACAAAGCCTGCTGGGGTGCGGTCTGGGTGGTCCCTTCTGAAATGCATCTCTGCTCTTTAGTGCCCCTAATAAGAAATGCAGTCTGTTTGCTCAAGGTTTTACCCTTTGCAGAAACGGTTAGACTCCTTTCTTCTCCCCAAATCCATTTCACAAATCCATGCCAAATATTGATGTTTGATAACTACAAATATCACGCATAGCTTTTAATCAAGAAAGACGGAAGGAAGATAAGGGGAGCAAATACATCTCTGTAAGGGAGTTCAATGTCCTCAGTAATTTTGCTAAGAAATAAAATGACTGGAGGTAGGGGAGAGGGCTCCGTGATGTGTACCCAAATGGGCTGAACCAGACGGAACTTCGTGGGCCCTTCTTCCAAACCCTCATGGCTTACATTTAAGTTAGATATTCACTACCTAACCGGCAGAGGCTATCTCATTTTACAGAAAGGAGAGCTGTATTTTAAATGTGAATTTCCGATATGCCATTGGTCTATCCCATTACCAGCAAAACCCATCCTGCCAACTCCATCCGGTCTCTGTCACTTGTCTGAGATGGGAGTGGAATGCAAATGCCTGTCACCTCCCACTTTAGAGAAAAGTCAGCCTGCTGGGGGCAGAGCAGAGGTCAGTTTCCAGGGTTTTGTCCAAGGAGGCTATTTCCTTCATGTGTAGACAAAGGGCAGGATTGCCCTGGAGTACTGGCAGGTGCTAAGCATGTAGAGATGTCCATCATGTCAGCCAAGGTTGACCCAGGGTCACTCCAGGCCAGGGGTTGGTCACACCAAGTGGGACCCCATGACCTTCATCCAGACCCTCATGAACAGGGCAGCCCCAGTATCCTGGTGCATTTCAACTTGACTGGTTTGTTTTTGTTGTTTTTTATGTTGTTTTTGAGACAGTCTCGCTCTGTCGCCCAGGCTGGAGTGCAGTGGTGGGATCTCAGCTCGCCGCAACCTTTGCTTTCTAACTTCAAGCAGTTCTCTGCCTCAGCCTCCCCAGTAGCTGGCATGACAGGTATCTGCCACCATGCCCACCTAATTTATTTTTAGCAGAGATGGGGTTTCACCATCTTGGCCAGGCTGGTCTTGAACTACTGACCTTTGATGCACCCGCCTCAGCCTTACTTGACTATTTTTCATGGTCTTCATGCCTTGTGGCCTTTACACATGCTGTTCCCCTGACCATGAATGCTTTTCCCTAAGACTTGTTAATCTCGTAATTTCTTTTCATCAGCCACCTACTTTGTGCTGAGCACTGTTCTAGAAGCTGCACAGACAATAGCAGGGGCGGGGGGCAGTGCGGAGACAGTGAGGGAGGTGCTGGGGGCAAAACCGACATTAGCATGATTTGTACTCTCACCTTCTTTGGGTTTTTATTCAAATAGTTTCTTCCCTGCACCGTTTTTCTTGATGGCTCTATTTAAATCTCTAAGCCCTGCTGGGCGTTCTTCTTTTCCTTGCTTTGGGGCTCACACAACACTGAGCGCTCCTGCCTTCTGACATCCAGTGTCTTTTACTGACATGGCAGCTTACTGTACATCCTGCCACTAGGAGGGTGAGGGGTTTGTGAATTTCCCCTGTGTCCTCAGTCTGTGCCGGTACCATCAGCCTATCCCGTTCCCAGTGTTCTGTTCACTCTTGTATCTGCAGCACCTCCGCCTGTGCCTGCAGGTGGTAGACTCTCAGTCACTGCTTGCTGAAAGACTAGTGAACACCTGTTGCACACTCACCGTGTACTGGACCCGTTTTATTCACGTAGCCTCGTGTGATTGTCAGAATGCCTTACGTGGTTCTGTCACCTCCATTTAACAGAAGAGCAAGTTGATACCTAGTGAGGCAAGTGACCTTCTGAAGGTCACACGGCTAGGAAAGGGAACAGAAACATGGATATAGAAAGAATGGGGATTTACCCAAAACTGTGGTCTGGGCAGGGGTATTAAAAATGCCATAATGTACAAAGTTGTAAAATAAAAATTAGGCTGGGCACAGTGGCTTATGCCAGTCAATCCCAGTGCTTTGGGAGGTTGAGGCAGAAGGTTACTTGAGGCCAGGAGATTGAGATCAGCCTGGGAAACAGAGGGGTACTTTGTCTCTACGAAATTAGAATTTTTTTTAAGTTCATTTTTTAATTAAAAATTTAATGGCATGGTGGCACGTGTCTTTAGTCCTGGCTACTCTGGAGGCTGAGGTGGGAGTATCGCTTGAGTCCAGGAAATTGAAGCTGCAGTAAGCTGTGATTGCACCACTGCACTCCAACCTGGGGGACAGAGTAAGACCCTGTCTCTAAAAACATAAAAATAAGGATAAATAAAAATCAGGACTGGGAGCAGTTGCTCACACCTGTAATCCCAGCACTTTGGGAGGCATGGGTAGGTAGATCACGAGGTCAGGAATTCGAGACCAGCCTGACCAACATGGTGAAACCCCGTCTTTACTAAAAAAAAAACAACAAAACCACACACACACACACACACACACACACACACACACACACACACACACACACACACACACACACACACACACAAGAAATTAGCTGGATATGGTGGTGGGTGCCTGTAGTGCCATCTACTCAGGACTGAGGGAGAACTGCTTGAACCTGGGAGGCAAAGGTTGCAGTCAGCGAAGATCATGCCACTGCACTTCTGCCTGGGTGACAGAGTGAGACTCTGTCTCAGAACAGAAAAAAGGTAAAAATCACAGCCCTCCAGACTGATTTGTTTCCACATTTCCGCAGCAGACAGTTGGAGCTTCATCCACATCCTGAGGTGTGGCGTGATTTCTCGCTGGCCCACATGCGCTCTGTTGGCAACATCCCCATCCCAAACCCACCCAGTCTCCCTGGCTGCCTTCCCCTGAAATCTTGGGTTCATCTTTAAGGTCTGGGCTTACCTAGGGCGGGTTGTTACTCACCCGTCTGGGTTAGTTTCGTAGTGGGTTTCATGGACCCCAGGCCCCATCTCCTTCCTTCATCAAGGTGTCCATCACTCTGCATTCTAATTTGTTGTCTCATCTCCTTTCTCATTTCTGACACATCTGGTTTGACGGCTCACTGCAACCGCAGTGTCAGCTCAGTGCCTGCACATGTAAGAGCACAGAAAGTCTGACAGAATGAGTGAATGACTTGGTGGACCTGCCTCCCTGCCAGCACTGTCACGGCTGTGTTCCTTGGTCCTAGGCTGGCTTTTCTCATCCTTCAGTAGCCTTTTGCTTTGTACTTCTGTGTACTCAACTTCTTTCAACTGATAAAAATGAGCAATGTTATAAACCAATACCAACAAAAAATAGTGATTCACCCGTCCATCTGCTTATCCAGCCACTCTCCCATCCATCGCTCATCTACTCTCATCTGTCCGTCCACCCACCCTCCCACCCTCTCTCCCATCCATCCACCTACCCACCCACTCTCCCTTCAGTTCTACCATCCATCCATCTAATCTCCCATTCACTCTCCCATCCAACCACCCACCCACTCACTCTCCCTCTCATCGATTCATTCATCCTTCCTTCCACTCTCCCATCCATCCCTCCATCTAGTCGCTCATCCATCCATCCACCCACTCTCTACCAATCCATTCATTTATCCTTCTTTCTGCTTCCTATCCATCCATCCATTCATTAATCTACTTTCATCAGTTCTTCCATCCATTCACCCACTGTCCCATCCATCCATTCATTCTTCCTTCCTTCTACTCTCCCATCCATCCATCCATCTACTCTCCCATCCACCCACCCACTCTCCCACTATCCCACCCATCCATTCATCTTTCCTTCCACTCTCATTCATTTGTCTTACATTCATTCATTCATCTAATCTCCCATCTTTTCTCCTATCCATCCATCTACTCTCCCACCCACCTACCCACTCTCTCATCTACTCATTCACCCATCCACCTCTCCATCTGTCCATCCATGCAATATTGGGCAGCCATCATGTGCCAGGTCCTGTGTAGCTGATAAGGTTATAGTGACAAGACAAGACATAGTAGGACCCACCCTCCTGGAGCCTACAGTTTAGTGGGATGAAAGAGAGATTAAGCAGATACTCGTACAAAAGTTATCTACAAATGAAGATAAGTGCTTCACAAGGTAGATAATGGCTGTGAGAAAGACTGTTGTAATAAAACTTGGCAACATGGTGGACATGTGTGGGGTTTCCTCAGGAGGAGACCCATGAACTGAGCTCTGAAGGCCACAGGGCAAGGGGGCAGGAGAAAGGAGAGCATTCCGGGCAGAAGAAATAGCATGGGCAAAGATCCTATGGCCAGAGGAGTGCGGTTTTTTTGAGGAACTGCTAAAAGATAGCCAGAGCAGTTGGAGCTCAGGGAGGAAGAGCATTCCAGTGAGGTCAGGTCATAGTGAGGATGCTGCTCTTTATCCGTAAGCATGGAATACCTCTGTGCTACCATGGGGCAGAAACCCAGCTAGGCATTCATCATTTGGGGTTCTTTTTCCTTTTTTTTTTTAGATGGAGTGTCACTCTGTCACCCAGGCTAGAGTGCCGTGGCACGAGCTCGACTCACCACAACCTCCGCCTCCCAGGTTCAAGTAATTCTCCTGTCTCAGCCTCCCAAGTAGCTGGAATTACAGGCATGTGCCACCATGCCTGGCTAAGTTTTGTAATTTTTAGTAAAAACGGGGTTTCACCATATTGGACAGGCTGGTCTCAAACTCCTGACCTCATGATCTACCTGCCTCAGGCCTCCCAAAGTGCTGGGATTACAAGCATGAGCCACTGCGCCAGGCCTGGGGTTCTTTTTCCTAACGAGATCCGCCAAATTAATCTAGGCTCAGGTCCCATAAAACATGGAACTGGCCCCTTCCTGGCACATAGAAAGGGTTCGATCCACAGTGGCTGATCGGCAAGACAGAATGGAATCCATTTTACAGACGGCAAGACTGAAACTCAAGGGCTGGTGCGGATGGGACTAAGGCTAGAGGAGGGCCCTGAAGGGTTTTTGAGGAGACGGTTTGATTTGCATTTTGTGAAGATCCTTCAGGTTTCTTTGAGAGGCCTCCACTGGAGCAGGGGACAGAATCATAGGGGTAGCAGGATGGGAAGCAGCTGGTGGTATGGCCAATGGTCACCTTCCTTCAGGCTTGAGAAGAACCTTCCCACACCCAACATCTGGGTGGACATCCTTCAAGTCTCAGAACACACATACACCTGCAGTACATCTGCCTTTGCACAGTTGAAGGTGGGTTTCCCAATGTAAGCCTTCCAGGTTCCTTGCAGAGGGAGAGTAATTAGACTTATTTCTGTACATGAGAGCAACATGACCGTGACCTGCACCCCACATATGCAGGGGTCTTTCACTTGCTTTCAGACCTGCCGATGGCACAGGGTTGCAGCCCTGATTATGGCTCCCAGAGGCTGAGGTTATTTGTGGCCTAAAACTGAGGGGAGAGAGGAATGAGAGTCATACTCCAAGTGGAATTTTCATTTGTTAGTATCTGTGAGCTGAGAAAGACACCAGCATGTCAGGTTCATTTGATGGACAAACTCAGACAATCATTTTATGGTAGGAGGCAGTCCAATACCGGGGCCATATTGGGGTCATGTTTATGGGGCCAGGTTCCTTCACTGAGTGGAAAGACTAGGAAAGCACTGGATGTCTGAGGGCTTCCTGGCAGGTCTCCAAGTTCAAGGTTCTGTTATCCTTGTTTAACTCCCCAAATCGAGGTAGATGGGTTCTTTTTCTTTCCCCACTGGCATCCGATGACTAGATTCTATGGATGAGCATAGAATCGGTCTTTCCTGTCCAACTCCTTCATCTCCCATTTCCCTCCTGCAGAACTGCCTTGGACTTTTAAAAAATCCTGCTGCTGCTGCCCTTCAGGGTCCCAGTTCTTTGACCAAGGTCATTTCCCTCCACTTCCCTCAGTGGGGTTTGTGTGGGGAGTGTCCAATTCTGTAGGAGCACTGAGAAAGATACTCAGCCTTTTTCTTGCCAGGAATGGCCACCTTTTTATAGGGATGATGCCCACCTGGTTTCATTTCTATCTTAGACTCCCTCTTGGTTGGGAGGTGGGGATCAGGTGGACGGAGGATCCTGTCCTGTGACGTGCAGCGTAAGCCTGACGTTTCTTTCCTCAACAACTGGGACTGCAGACATTTTTAAGCCAGAAGAAAAAAAGCAAATTTGCACACGGACTAAAAAGAAACTTCATCTCCCCCTAGGTCTCCCCTGGGGGCCATGCAGGAGGGCTCTGGGCCAGCGGGGAGGATTTTCAATGCAACTTTCATGTCGCTGATTTTCCTCCCTGAGTCCGTGGGGATTTCATAAACATCATGTTGCTCAATTTCAGTTCAATGGCACGGAGTCGTTCCAATGTGTTCTAATTACTCAGACATAAATGATTTCTGGTGCACTTTAAATGATTTCAGATGCACTTTTGTCTATCAGGCTCCTGATTTATCACTCCCTGGGACTCTGATGTTGTGCTCCATTGGTTTCTTTTAAGGCTCTTCAGAGGTATATTTATTATAGAAGATACATCTCCCTGTTCATTTGCTCCGTAATTCTGACACACTTTCATTTTCCAGTTGTCAACACTCCACCCCTACACCCCGGTACGTATCTTGTACTAGCAGGAAGAAGACACATTTATTGAGTGCTTACTGTATGCAAATGCAGATAGTAGATGCTATGGGTGAGTGGAGGTGCACAAATTAAAAATGAAAACATCCATTCCTGGATCGTTTAGACAAAGGGGCTGCACACACCTTTTTACTTACACGACATGACGGAGGAGGAGGAGTGCAGGGAGGCTCGGGGTTCGGTCTCCCCTCCCTGCCCCTGGGTCTCTAGGGGAGCACCTGTAAGCTGAGCCCTCTCCTGCAAGGGACACTGTGGACCTGCTTCCCGGGCGGACCGTGGGGACGGTTCTTGCTCCCTCAGGCTGCTCCATCGTCCCCTGGGCTGGCTTCAGGGTCCATCTGTGCCGGGGACCTTGCACTTCCTCCAACCCCAGCCTCTGCCTCTGCCTCCCGCGGCTGCGAACCCGGGAGGGAAGATGAGGCGCCCCCGCCACCTGGTGGCCGCTTCCTGGAGCTGTCACTCCCGACACCGCCCCTGGGACCCTGCGGGGGCTCCTCTCTGGCCCAGCGTGTCTGCGTGCTGCTGGCCAGCGAGGTCCCCATGCTCCTGAGAGCCTTGGCTCAGACGAGCGTCTGGCTTGTTAGAGCAGGGGGTCGTGGTGTCACAGTGCCCTGGATTTTCCCACTGAGCTGCTGCCGCCGTGAATGGGAGCTCTTGAAGAAGCCAGTGTCTGCACTCTTCCCTCCCCCTCCCTCCCCGCCCCCTCTTCCCTCTCCCTCCTCCCTGCCCTCATCTTCCCCCCATGCCCCCCTTATCTTCCTCCCTGTCCTCTTCCTTCCCCTCGTCGTTACTGTTCTCCCCTCCTCCTCCTGCCCCTTCTCTTCTCCTGCCCCCCTTCTCCCCTCCTCCCCTCTTTCCCTCCTCTTTCTCCTCCTCCTCTCCCCATCCTCCCCTCCCCACTGCTGCCCTTCCTCCTTTCTCTCCTGCCTCTTTTTCCACCTCCTCACCTGGCCTCAGCCACCTGTCTTGTGATTAAATAGATGCTTATTGGTGGTACCATGATCTGTTCCAGGCGAAACTGGCATGAGGGCATTTGCTGAGTTAGAGGCTAGACCAAGAGTCCCAGCTGCCGCTGCTGAGGGGCTAAAATTTCCCTCACCCATTCATTCATGATTGCATGCACCGATTTCACAAATGCATTCTGGGGCTCTGTGCCAACGTCGCCTCACTTCCAACTTTGACCCCGGAATCTTGAGCACATGCCATTCCTCCCACTTCCCTGCCTGGAAAGCTCCCATTCCCTTTCAAGACTCAGGTTCAATGTTGCCCTGCAGGCCGGGCTGCTAGCACTTTACCCCATAGTCCTGGGGTCTTCAGGAGTTTTCTGGCTCAGTCTTTTCTGGTTCTCATCCTGGGGTGCTCAAGTCTAAGCCAGCCTTGCGATGAGTCAACCCCAGAAGCCATTTCTGTCTGCCTGGGATTTTGTGTTCTCCAGTGGTCAGGCTTGCTCCCCTCCTTTAAGGGTGTCCTGTACATACTAGTGCCCTTTTACGTCCAGAAACAGCAGCAGCAACATGGCAAAGACAGGCGAGTGTGTCTTCTGCATTCCTTGGGTTTTTTACCAACCTTACTGTAATCAAGCTGTCTTTATGCTCAGGGATTGAGTGAAAATGAGTTGTTTCTGAGGACCGGACCCTGGAAAACTAGTGTTTTCTTCTGTCTTTTCTTTATTTCTCTCTCTCCGGATTCCTGAGCGAATGTTGTGAATGGGAAAAGCAAGGTTTGCTGGTTGATCTGTTACAGAGCCCAGGTCAGGTTGTCACATCTATCAAACAGAAGAGTAAGATGATAAGAGAGTCTCTCCTTCCCTAGGCAGCATCTCTGAGGCTTATCTGTGGCATCATGGAAGGTAACATTCTTACCTGGTATCTACTAGGAGGATATTGTTCAAGCCATTCATCTTTTGTTCAAGCTCTGGCATGCAGAATGTACCCAGTAAATGGTTGACAGTTTTAAATATTGAGGTATCGGTGGCTCACACCTGTAATCCCAGCACTTCGGGAGGCTGAGGAGGGCACATCATGAGATCAAGAGCTCGAGACCATCCTGGCCAACATGGTGAAACCCCGTCTCTACTCAAAATACAAAAACTAGCCAGGCATGGTCGCGCATGCCTGTAGTCTAAACTACTTGGGAGGCTGAGGCGGGAGAATCGCTTGAACCCAGGAGGCAGAGGTTGCAGTGAGCCGAGATTGCATCACTGCACTCCAGCCTGGCAACAGAGTGAGACTCCGTCTCAAAAAAAAAAAAATAACTTACCTAACATAAATTACACCAATCTTAAGTATACAGCATTATGGGTTTTTACATATGTGTATCTCTGGGTTAGTACCACTCACATCCAGTGTATTTTCAGCTCCTAGAAGGCTTACGGCTGCCCCTCCGCCAACAGCCTTTCCCACCGCGCCCTCTCGCTCCTTCAGTGAGTTTTGTTCGTTTCTGAAAGTCATAGAGATGGACTCCTGACCTGATGCGTGCATCTCTTTGCTTTGCGGTGATGACGGCTGCGTGGGGATATGCATGTGTCTGCACTCATCCAATCATATACAGTAGATGGGTGCAGGTTTTTGTACATCGGTTACACCTCAGAAAGCTGTTTTAAAAGAAATAAATGTCCACGAACACCATCCATCACTTTGAAATTCTCATTTTGGGCCAGGTTGAAGCCAGCTCAGGAAGGTGAATCAGGTTAGTTTCTTTTTGAGAGTTTACTTTTACTTAAAAGCATGGAAGGGTGACCTTTAATGTGGCTTTTGCTGTGTGTGGACACCAGTGGGTGTCAGATCCAGCACCCAGCTTCCCATTGATGCTGCGTGGGATGGTGGGATCTGGAGAGCCCCAGGTAGGGCAGAGGACCTGGGTAGCAGACGGATACCAGCCCCTCCCAGCTGGCATGCTTTGCTCCTGTGGTTCCAGGGAGGCCAGGCTATTTAGGAGGAGTGTGGCTGTTGCCTCTAGACAGGACAAGATGTCTAATATATTTACAGTCACTGGTTTGTGCCTGATTTGCAGCGGTGTAGGGACCATGCGAAAATTGTCCATTTTACAAGACGTGCGAAGGGGTCACCTGTGAGGCCTTAGCTCTGAGGCTATGTTCGTTCTGGGAAAATAGTGACAGCCCCTCTCTCTCCCCACCGAGCAGTGTGTAGGATGCTGACAGACAGGCCCCCCAGGCTCCAGCCACCTCGGCTGCAAACATCAGTATGGAACTCTGATCCTGGAACGGAGGGCCCAAGTTCCTGGACAGATAGAGCTGAGGGACAGGCGTGTTCAACACGAGATTAACAGGCTCGACAGGGAGGCCCAGAGACCTGGGGCTGGGACTAGATTGCTTTGCAAGGTAAGCTCTTGATTTCATGACCTCATCTCTCACCCCAACCCTGAGACTTCGCTCACAATCCAGGTTGTTAACAGGGAGCGATCTCATCCTGTTAGCCTTTCACTCCAGAGAAATTGGATTGAAAATCTCACCAGACTGCCTCCGGACAGAGCTTTTCCATCAGCTGTGAGTGGCCCTTGGGCAGAAAGAGTTGCTTTCCTTTACACACCATTAGCAGGTGGCAAGGAGCGGGAGCCTCCCTGTCTGCCTGGCTGCTGTCAGAAACTCTTAGAGAGGAGGCCGCAGCGGGAGCTTGCTGCCTGACCCATGGGAAGACCTGGGCAAGCTGCTTCCCCTCTCCGTGCCTGGGCTCACCTCTCTCTTCCATGTCCGTTCACTGAGTTTCCATGAAGACAGTCACACCTGCGTACGTCCCCTGCGGACATGGGGGCTCACCTCCTTATCAAGTCCTGGTGGTGCAGGACTTGAAAGAAGAACATGCGTGACTTTCTACAGCCCTTATTGTTTACTGCGCCCATTCTGTTTCATTAAATCTCTGCAGGTGGCAAATTCCTAGTGTGCATGAAAAAAAAAAAAAAGCGGCCAGGTGTGTTGGCTCATACCTGTGATCCCAGCACTTTGGGAGGCTGAGGCGGGCGGATCATGGTGTCAGGAGTTCGAGACCAGCCTGGCCAACACGGTGAAGCCGTATCTGTACTAGAAGTACAAAAATTAGCTAGGCATAGTGACGTGTGCCTGTAATCCCAGTTACTCGTGAGGCTGAGGCAGGAGAATCACTTGAACCCAGGAGGTGGAGGTTGCGGTGAGCCGAGATCGCACCACTGCACTCCAGCCTGGGTGAGATAGTGGCTCCATCTCAAAAAAAAAAAAAAAAAAAAAGCCAAATCTCATAAACCTCCAGGACCTGAACTCGTGACACCCTCTGGGTTGGCGCCTGCTGCTTCATTGGCCTGGAGTACTTGTCTCGTTCAGCAGAAAGTGAAAATTCCACCCAGGTGGCCTGACCGTGGCTCAGCCACTGTGATTTCAGTATCTGGAAGAGCAGCTCCTGTTTTCTGAGCAGCTGCTGGAGCCCGGGGCACTTTGTGTACAATTTGGTGCGACGCTCTCATTATTCCGGGATCATCAGTCCTGGCGTTAGCCCCACTTTGTGGAGGGGAAAACTGAGCTTAGAGATCCAGCCAACATGCACCTTCTGAATTGAGGTCTCATCCTCTTCCTCACATCTCCGCATCTCTACACTTGCTGTAGCGGCATCACGTCATTGCCTCTCTGCATCACGGCAACGCGTAAGGTCTACTGAGTACTTGTGTTCTCAGTGCTGCCTGGGTTGGCTGGGGCTGCCGTAACAGATCACCCAGACTGATCGCTTCGACAGTAGAAATGCATTTTCTCATAGTTCTGGAGGCCAGAAATCTTATGTCACTATGTCAGTGGGGTTGGTTTCTTCCGAGACCTCTCTCCTTGGCTTGTAGATGGTCATCTTCTTGCTGTGTCTTCACATGGCTTTCTCTTTGTGTCAGTTTTTTCACCTCTTCCCATAAGAACGGGAGTCATGGCCGGGCATGGTGGCTCATGCCTGTAGTACCAGCACTTTGGGAGGCCGAGGTGGGTGGTGGTCAGGAGTTCGAGACCAGCCTGGCCAAGACGGTGAAACTCTGTCTCTACTAAAAATACAAAAATGAGCCTGATGTGGTGGTGCGCACCTGTAATCCCAGCTATTCAGGAGAGTGAGTCAGGAGAATTGCTTGAACCCAGGAGGCAGAGGTTGCGGTGAGCCGAGATCATGCCAGTGCACTACAACCTGGGAGACAGAGTGAGACAGTGAGACTCTGTCTCAAAAAAAAAAAAAAAAAATAGCAGTCACGTTGGATTAGGGCCACCGTAATCTCATTTTATTTACTTACTTTTTTTGGTAGACATAGGGTCTCACTCTGTCACCCAGGTTCTAGTGCAGTGGCGGGATCACGGTTGCCTGCAGCCTTGACTTCCTGGGCTCAGGTGATTCTCCCACCTCAGCTGCTTGAGTATCGGATATCACAGGAGCATGCCATTATACTCAGCTAATTTTTATTTTTTATAGAGCTGGGGTTTCCCTATGTAGCCCAGTCTGATCTCAAACTTTTGGGCTCACAGGATCTTCCCACCCCAGCCTCCCAAAGTGCTGGGACTACAGGCATAAGCTGCGATGCCCGGCTTTCCTTTTAACTGAATTAACCTTTGTAAAGACCTATGTCCAAAGAGGTCTCACAAATACCTCTCACATTCCGAATTGCTGGGAGTCAGGATTTCCATAGGCGAATTTTGGAGGCACCCAATTAAGCCCGTCAGAAGTGCTTTGCATGCTATTTAATGTGTGTAATCTTGACAATGCGGGGAAGTAGATGTCACTGTCAACCATTCATACTGTTGACCCATCAACCATGGATGAATTGAGGAAATGGAGGGAGGGAGGGAGGGAGGGTTCACATAGAAGGTGGGATATTGACATCAGTTGTGCTCAATGCTGACTTCCCCTACTGAAAGTACTATAAGTGATCATTAATTCTTAAACCCATATGAACTCAGTGTGTCACAGAACGATTTAGGAAGAGGAGGATATGGGAAATACCAGGTTGGTAAGCATTCTCTCCAGGCAAAGGATGTGTCTCCACCCCTATTAAGAAGGGAGCCATTAACTCCAAAAGCTAGTGAAACCATCATCTGGGTACTCTATTTTAGGATTTTGTGCAAGTGTGTTTCTATCCACATACGTAATTCTGCACCCAGCCTTCTTGTTTCAGTGCTTAGGGATAGTGGTAATGATCTATATCATGAAAACATCTTTCAGTGCTCCAGGCAGCTGCCAAAAGCCCCTGGCCTGGCATCTCCTGGGAAGGATGGAGTTCTTGTAACAACACAGACCTTGGCCACATGTCAAAAGCAAACATGGCTGTGGGGAAATGGAATTATCTGGGTTATCTGAAACTTTGCCAGAAGCATTGTTCTCTTTTTCCTGAAAAATGTGTTCTTCATTAAAACCATACATGAATCAATGTTTCCCCGAAGTTCTCAGCAATGAATTCCATTTGGCATCAGTGATCCACAATCTACAGTGTACCTGCTAGACTCTAGTTGTTAAAAACAGTGTGTTTTCATACTAGTTATGATGCTAAAGCCCCAGGTTTGAGATGTTAGGCTGCTTTGGTTTGTTATATTTTCTCTTTGTTCTGCTTCTGAAAATGGTGGGATGTTAATTATGCATAATTAATTAATTAGGTTTGGTGTCTGTCTTGTCCACTGGAATGTGAGCTCCATGAGGTAAGGAGTCTGGTGCACTGCTCTCAGTACCTGGCGTAGTAAGCACTTGGTAAATAATCGCTGGATGAATAAACGAATCAATTGGATTACAGAATTAGATCATCAGAGATCTTCATGCCTGTGGAATTTTCAGAACTTGACTCTTGTCCATTTCTCTAGTGATACTTTTTTAAAAAATTCCACTTATTTGCTTAGATGAAGGGTTGGCAAACTTCAGCCCATGGGCCAAATCTGGCCTGATGCCTGTTGTTGTAAATAAAGTTTGATTGAAACACAGTCACACCCAAGTCACACCTGCTCATTTATGTACTGTGGCTTTCCTGCTACAATATCAGGGTTGATTAGTTGCAACAAAGACTGTGTGGCTCAAGAAGGCAAGAATATTTACTGTTGGCCCTCCACATCTGGGGGTGTTGCATCCGTGGATTCAGCCAGCCTTGATTCAAAAATGTCCTGACGTCTGTGATGGCCTCGTCTGTACCCAACATGCGTAGACATTGTTTTCTTACCATTCCCTAAACAACGCAGTGTGACAACTCTCTACAAGGCATTTACATTGTACTGGGTGTTACAGGTGCTCTATAGACAGGTTGAAGTATATGGGAGGATGTCTGAAGGTTATATGCAAATACAATACCACTTTGTATGAGACTTGACCATTTGTGCATTTTGGTATACAGGGGAGTCCTGGAAACAACCCTTCATGAATACCAAGGGATGACTGTGCTATCTGGCCATTTCAGAAAAATTGGCCAATGTCTGGCTTAGTCTAAAGAAAGCCAGTAATGAAGTGAGCAGTCCTCATGGGGGCATCATAGTTGGCCTGAAAAGCAAAGCGAGGATGTACCTCTTACCAGGTTCTTTGCCCAGTGGACAGGGCTCTAGTGGACCTCTTAGGGCAGGGGGCCTCAAACGGAAGGGCATGTAAGAGTCACCTAAGCAGTCACTCAAAATGCATTTTCCGGTCCTTCCACAAGCAGTGGTGGGATAGGACCCAAGACTTTATTCTGTCATTAATTGAGCACTTGTATATTCAGCACTGACTCTGTGCCAGAGACTCTTCTAGGTGCTGGGTGCACTGCAGTGAAGGAAACAGAGAGTCCCTGCCCTCAGAGTTTCTATTCTAGTGGGAGAACATTCACAATCGCCAAACAAACTTTCACAGCAGTGCTAAGTGCTGGACAGGCCCACAAAGACTTTTATGCGTCTTTGCACACTTCCACGATGGTACAGGTGCCGGTGGCCAGAGGACCGCAGGGTACCAGCTGCTTTCTTAAGGCCTCCAATAAATTCTCACCCATGCCTTCTTTTGTTGCTACTAAACTGGTTACCCCCTCCCCCAGCTGCTTGTAATCTCTCTCTCCCCTCTCTCTCCCCTCTCCCTCCCTCCTTCCCTTTTTCTCTCTCATTTGTTTTCTTCCTCCCTCCCTCTCTGTCTCCCGCTCTTTTTCTCTCCCACCTCTCCCTTTCAATCTGGTTGACAGTTGAAGTCCTCAGATGGCAAGAATCCTTCGCAGTTGATAAAGCCTTTTGTAAAAGCAGCTTTATTGCGATATCATTCATACACAGTACAATTCACCCATTTAGAGTATACGATTCAGTGGTTTTTTATTATTCACAGAGTTGTGCCAACATCAGCACAAAGAATCCCCATACCAAGGCTTTTGCGGACTATTTGATCTGATCCTTAAAGAACTGAGAAGAGCAGGGCAGACAGTGTCCACTCCATTTCACAGATGAGCAAATAAGGAATTAAAGAGTTTGGGGATTTGTAAATGCTTAGGAGAAAACTCTAGGTCACTTTTGGTATTAGAAGGTTCCAAGGAGTCCCTAAAATTAAGGACTTTGGGTGACTCTCTGCTACCCACAGACTCCTAAAGCTCGTATCCAGGATGGGAAAAGCTCCTGAGAACCCCCTGAGTTTCTGGGGTTTCTGCAGCACAGGCTTACGTTCCTCATCCCCCACCTGGGAGGCACAAGGACGGTGGCTGTGATTGTCTGTCTGTCTAATGGATTCTGACTGCCAGCCAGTCGCTGAAGGGCGCTCTGAGCTACCGCCATGCATATGCATGAGGCTGGCTGGCTTGGACACAGCCTCTGATGCAGGGTGACAGGGCCTGGGGCTCGCCTCAGGGACCCTTCAGGAAGCTCATATGCTGAGTGCCAGGTGGCACCACAAAGCTCTTACCGTACGTAGGATGAGGGACAGAGAGATCTGCTTGCTGAATGGCTCTGGGAGGCGAGATGGGCTGTTTGACAACTTGGAAACTGACCAGTAGGTTTATCTGGTGCCAAACAGCAAAATGCACGGTCTATAGGGACCCCACCCAGATTTGGGGCAGTGTGATTGAGGGTGACTGTGGTGCCAGAGAGCCTGGCATGAGAGATACCAGCAGTCACCCTCCATAGGCAGCTCTGTACTGTTTAAAATGGGATTCACGGACATTGCAGAGAGTACATTGAAATGGACCCAGCATTCTAATTTTTCATTTGAGCCATCTTTCTTACTAAAGTGTCCTTACTGTCGTCGTTGGCTAGGCTTTACCGAAAGATAAGCCCTACCAAGAATAGGGCAGGCTGTTTTTTCCATATTCCCAGGATCTGCACCAGGACCTGGGCATGGTGGAGACATAGGAAGCATCTGTTGAATGAATGAAGCAATGGAGTTTCTGAGAGTGGTCCCCAGGTGTCAGATGCTGCTCCACTCTGATACTATAGTTCTCAGATAAAGAGACTGGGGCACAGAGAGGTCAAGAATGTGGCCAAGGATCACACAGCTCCTCAGGGCTCTGGTCGGCATTTGAACACACTGATGTGCCTGACCACGGCACCATTCTTCCTAACCTGCGAGGTTACATGGAGGAGTTCGAATTTACTCTTTAGTATTTTTTATTTTTTTAAATATTTTTTTCTATTTATGTCTTTTTTTTAAAATTGTACTTTAGGTTCTGGGGTACATGTGCAGATCATGCAGGATTGTTGCATAGGTACACACATGGCAATGTGGTTTGCTGCCTCCATCCCCCCGTCACCTATATCTGGCATTTCTCCCCATGTTATCCCTCCCTGACCTCCCCCCTGCTGCTGTCCCTCCCTGGGCCCCCCAAACAGACCCCTGTGTGTAATGCTTCCCTCCCTGTGTCCACGTGTTCTCATTGTTCAATACTCGTCCATGAGTGAGAACATGCAGTTTTTGATTTTCTGTTATTGTGTCAGTTTGCTGAGAATGATGGTTTCCAGATTCATCCATGTCCCTATAAAGGACACAAACTCATCATTTTTTATGGCTGCATAGTATTCTATGGTGTATATGTGCCACATTTTCTCTGTCCAGTCTGTCATCAATGGACATTTGGGTTGGGTCTTTGCTGTTGTAAACAGTGCGGCAATGAACATACATGTGCATGTGTCTTTGTAATAGAACGATTTACAATCCCTTGGGTGTATACCCAGTAATGGGGTTGCTGGGTCAAATGTTTAAATATTTCTTTGAGACGGAGTCTTGCTCTGTCACCCAGGCTAGAGTGCAGTGGCGCAATCTTGGTTCACTGAAACCTTTGCCTCCTGGGTTCAAGTGATTCTTTTGCCTCAGCCTCCTGAGTAGCTGGGATTACAGGTGCCCACCACCATGCCCAGCTAATTTTTGTACTTGTAGCAGAAATGGGGTTTCACCATTTTGGCCAGGCTGGTTTCAAACTCTTGACCTCAGGTGATCTGTCCGCCTCAGCCTCTCAAAGTACTGGGATTACAGGCATGAGCCACTGTGAGCCACTGTGTCCGGCCCTGGATTTACTCTTCAATATTTTGTGTCCTCCAATTTATCCTCTGGAGGAAGGATGACTCACAGTTCTGGAGGCAAGCAGTCAGCGACCAAGGCGTTGGAAGGGTTGGTTTCTTCTGCAGCCCCTCTCCTTGCGTTGTAGATGACTGTCTTCTCCCTGTGTCTTCACGTGGGCTTTCTGTGTCTTCTCATCTTATGAGGACACCAGTCGCATTGGACTGAGATTCAGTGTAATGACCTCGCTTTCACTTAATTACTCTCTTGCATGACTGTCTTTGCTAGCAGTCACATTCTGAGCTCCTGGGGCTTGACACCTTCACATATGAATTCTAGGGGAACACAGTTGAGCCCATAACAGACTCTAACCAAAAAGGTCCTGGAATACTGTTGCTTCCTCTCCAAAATTCTTTGTTTTCAGCCTCTGCGCTCTCCATGGGAATCAGGTGTCAAATGTTGACACGAGCTCCAAGATTCATAAGTTCTAGACAACTGGTTATACTCAAATGCTTAGGGAGGAAGGAGTTTCCTTACTTTCTCATGGTGCACCCTGTGAATGGGACTGAAGATTCAACCAAAGGTAAAAGAGAAAGCTCAACTGTCTTGGATTCCTCAGTGCCGTTCTCAGCACATTTCAGCAGTGGTTTTATCTAAATCATTTTTTTTCCATAAGAAAGAATTTTGCTTAATTGGGTCTCATTTCTGTTCTCCCCTTAACAACCGAGCGTCTACATTTCTGTTGGGATTGAAAGCCCCAATCAGTTCAGATAAATCAGCTTCCTTTTTAAATTATGATCTTGGAGGAAATAATGATCTGACTTACTTTTTGTTAATTACTTTTATGTGAATTAGACATCCCGGCTTTGCAGTTGCTGCTTTCCTCAGAAGTATTTAAGCCCTCAAATCTATTTAAACCTTTTCTTTTTACTTAAATTAAGATGCTGAAAAATTCCACTATTAGAAATAATTTGTTTTTTTTTTTTTTAAGTTCAGCTTCATGGCTCTGTAATTTTAAATAATTTGAGCTGAGAATGATTCTATCATATCCCATGTAGTGGCACCAAATTACCATTTCTCTTCAAGATTTCCTCATATTATTGGTGTGTCAGATTTAGTAAATAAATAAATAGAACTAAAGTTAATGAATGACACAATCTGGTAGAATTGTAAAACAGAAACCAAATTGTGTATCCCACATTCAGCAGTTTTGCCTTTTACCCATAGTGATCATGGTGTGTGTGTGTGTATGTGTGTATCCCAAAGGGGGAAAATAATCATTTGAAAAGAACAGAAAATTCTGTTACTTTGAGTACAAAGCAGTAGATTATAAAATGAATAATTTAGGGTTTTTATATTAAAAAGTACCAAACCTTCAGAAGAGAAGCAACAACCTTGTAATAAGTAAGCAACAACCTTATAAATAACAACAAACTAATAAGAGGATTAATACCCCAAAGCAGAAGTATAATTGCCTTTCTGTATTCACAGATTCAACCAACTGAAGATTGAAAAATAAAAGAAACAGTAATAAAATAGCAATACAGTGTAACTATTGACATACCATTTACATCATACTAGATGTTATAAGTAATTCAAGACAATTCAAAATATACAGGAGGATAAGCATATGTTCTATGCAAATACCACACCATTTTATATAAGGGAGTTGAGCATTCATGGATCTTAGTATCCACAAGGAGGATCCTGGAACAAATCCCTCCTGGATCTGGAGAAACAACTGTACATAATTAAAACTTGTAGAAAGTGGCCAAAGCAGTATTTAGAGGCATTCTTATAGCCTTAGATATTATCAGGACTCTTCTGTCATCAGAGAGAGAGGAATTCCTTATATTTTGAATATTAAGAAAAGTGTAGTATAAGGGTGATTGTCTGTGTCTGCCCAATCCACCTCAATTAGTAAAAATGTTGTACAGTTAGAGTTTTGGGGCTGACTCATGGTTCAGAGTCTGGCAATGGGTAGATAACATCATATCAGATAGTCTATTGAGAAATACAGTGCAGCCTAGTCTTTGAGGTAAGGACTTGGGAATTGAAAGAATCCAAAAATTGAAGTCTCTGTCTACCATGCAAATGGTGATCTTGTCTACGATGCCACTTCTCACATACTAAATTCCTTTTCTTTTCTCTTTTATTCTTTTTGTTGGCCCCTCCATATCCTGGGAACATTATCTATTGAAAGCCCAATAAAAAATGAGCTCTGAGTTTTGGGGAAAACTGATATAACATAGTGATCACCATAGTGATCATGGTGTGTTCGTTTAGGTTTCTAGGATCTGGGCTAGGGGAAGAACCTTTAGGTCAGCCAAGTAGTATTTGAACTCTAGGAAAGATACCAAACCCAAAGTCTGAACTGCTGAACTGTCTTAGAATTATTACTCTGTCTTCATCCCTAGTAAGAGTGAAGGCACCCCAGGAACCCACAGCTGAGACATTTGCTAGGATAAATCGTGGAAAAAGCCTTGCTATCACAGTCCTTGATAGCAAGCCAGGGTTGACAGAGCAGTCTCTGGTTTTTCACCTGCCATGTTCCAAGGGCAGGATTTTTTATCTCTAAGAAATGTCAAATATGAGCATCTCTATGACTGAAGGGAGATCTCATGGCACCCTTGTCTGTCCTCATCTACAGGGGCTATGATAAGTGCTGTAGCATCTGACCTAAGCTAAGTCCTAAGACCTTAGTCCTAAGCTACCTCAGATCATGTACCAGGGAATCTTGTAGCTTTGTGTGGATAACAAGTTACAGCTGATGCCAAATGTCAACAGAGTAAACTGAGTGCGATTAAATGTCTTTGTAATGATGCAATCCAGGCCCCGCGCGACCATCATGCAGCACAGCAGCAGTAAGCAATCAAGAGAAAAGAAAAACCGTGATGCTGTAAAAAGAAAAAGCTATTTTACTCTTTATTTTCCACTTACAACATGTTGAGAGTACAGGGCAAGACGAACGACCTGAATTTGACTCACAGGACCTAAATTGAAACCAGAAGTAATTCTGGAATACTTTCCCTCTATCCCCACCCCTCCATCTTCTAAGGAGGTACCAGGATGATGTTCAGTATTTAACAACATTGAGGATGTTGTTCAGAACAACATCCGCCATTCAGAATGGATACAGCAACTAAATAGACACAACTATAAACCCACACAGCTGTGCCACGGTCAACCAGGACTGCCAGTGGTATACATCCTTCATTGCATCTTCAGGACTTTCACTACAAGTTTGCAGGGGACCCTAGACTCAAAGCCACTGCCCAAAGAGGGCTTCATGGACCTTTTAACAACTTGATAAGTTGGTAACAAAGGAAGAATAGAGTCTAATGTTGGAACAATATCCATGAGACTGGTTTAGATTAGGACCAGTGCCTCTTTGTTTATGCAAGAGATCTTGTCCTTGGTGCCTGCTTGGGGTCTTGGCATGATAATAGTTGCTCTGAGCTTTGGATTTTTATGTCCTGATCTCCCTTCCTTCTAGTTTAAGGTTGTGTTTGTCTAACTCCGTATTTCGGCAGAAGGACCTGGTGACAGCGGTTCAGTGCATCTGCTGAGTTGCAAGCAACAGAGCCACATGGTTAAGAGGGTAGGTTTGCAATCCATTAGAACTAGAGTAAAATCCTGGCCTTCAAGCCCACTTTATAAGTCTTCATGAGTAGGAAAGTACCCATCTTAGGGTGTTGTAGGGAGGGAGTCAGTGAGGTAATGTTGAACAAGTGCTTAACTCACAGCAGTGCTCAGTGCCTGGTGACCGTTCTTATTTGGTTGGGGATAGAATCTGTGTTCTGGGATGTGCTCCTTGCAGGAGGTTATTGCAGATATATTTCAGGATTCTTTGTTTTTTTCCATCTATCTTTATCTACCTCTCAGAGGTCATTTGAGACTCACAGGCACAGAGCTATGGTGTCTTCTGCAGGAGTAGAGATCAAGGAGAAGCACTGGGACTTTCGCCAGGTGTGGAGGCTCATGCCTGTAATCCCAGGACTTTGGGAGGCCAAAACAGGTGGATCACCTGAGGTCAGGAGTTCAAGACCCGCTTGGGGAACATGATGAAACCATGTCACTATTAAAAATACAAAAATTAGCCCGACGTCCCAGCGTGTGGCTGTAATTCCAGCTACTCGGGAGGCTGAGGCATGAGAATCACCTGGGAGGTGAAAGTTGCAGTGAGCCGAGATTGTACCATTGTACTCCAGCTGGGGTGACAGATTGACTCTGTCTCCAAAAAGATAAATGAAAAGGAGGAAGCATTGGGACTTCAGACATTGTGCCTGTGCCCCACCATCTGATTAGTAACCACCATCTGATTACAAAAGTTCTTCAATCTCTGCCTGCAGGCCATCTCAGGACCTTCAGAGCATTGATGTGTGGCTTGCATGACACCCTTGACAGAAAAGGCTGAAGTTTCCATTGATTGTTTCCTGCGCCCTGATTAACCAGTGTTTCCCAGAGACAAGCCAAGCCGCTTCTTACTGCTTTTTCTATCCTGATGGACATGGGCTTGTCATTCCAACCCAGGTAGTCTCTGGAGAGCCATGCCCTAACTCTCACCTTGTACTTCAGTTGTTGGAAGAAAAGGCAACAAGAGAGATAGAATGTGTGGAGGAGGAAGTCATTTCAGAGGGGAGCAACTTGAACTTTACATTTTTTAGTTTGCTGATGTTTAATGGCCAAATATGTTTTTAAAGATGGTTTCTGATGTTATTTTCTCCATCTATGACAAAACAGCTACAGAATGGCAATATTTGACATTTAAGAAAGGGAAAGTGGGAGTGGTGAAGTGAGTTCCCTTGGAAAGGTCATCCTTGTATCTAGAGGCCGTCTGCAGCAAATGGCCAAACCAGTCCCCAAAACAGCGGCTGTATACACTCAGAGCATCTGCATCTACATTTGAAATAATCTAAAGAAAAGCAAAGAAATGTCAGCTGGTCATTGAGTATGTTAGAATTTGCTCTGATGAAGGTGATGAGGTTGATGATGATGATGTTGGTGGCTTATGTTACTAGTTGGTCTCTCAGAGGCTCTCTCCAAACAAAGCAAAGAAAACTCAGATGGTCATTGAGTATGTCAGAATTTGCTCTGATGAAGGTGATTAGGTTGATGATGATGATGATGCTGGTGGCTGATGTTACTGGTCAGGCTGTTGGAGGCTTTCTCCAATCCTCATACATGTTGAAAAGTCTCTCTTTGGTCGGGCGCAGTGGCTCACGCCTGAAATCTCAGCACTTTGGGAGGCTCAGGTGGGTGGATCACAAGGTGAAGAGATTGAGACCATCCTGGCCAATATGGCGAAACTCTGTCTCTACCAAAAATACAAAAATTAGTCAGATGTGGTGGTGCGTGTCTATATTCCCAGCTGCTCAGGAAGCTGAGGCAGGAGAATACCTTGAACCTGGGAGGCGGAGGTTACAGTGAGCTGAGATCACACCACTGCACTCCAGCCTGGTGACAGAATGAGACTCCATTAAAAAAAAAAAGTCTCTCCTATGTATCCATTACTTTTTTTTTTTAAGTTTTATTATTATACTTTAAGTTCTGGGGTGCACGTACAGATCATGCAGGATTGTTACATAGGTATACGCATGCCATGGTGGTTTGCTGCCTCCATTCCCCCTTCACTTACATTAGGTATTACTCCTAATGTTATCCTTCCCCAGTCTCCCCACTCCCTGCTATCTCTCCCCTAGCCTACTCAACCCCCAGCAGGCCCCAGTAGGTGATGTTCCCCTCCCTGTATCCATGTGTTCTCATTGTTCAACACCCACTTATGAGTAAGAACATGCGGTGTTTGGCTTTGTGTTCTTGTGTCAGTTTGCTAAGAATGATGGTTTACAGATTCATCCATGTCCCTGCAAAGGACATGAACTCATCCTTTTTTATGGCTGCATAGTGTTCCATGGTGTATATGTGCCACACTTTTTTATCCAGCCTATCCTTGATGGGCATTTTGGTTGGTTCCAAGTCTTTGCCATTGCAAACAGTGCTGCAATGAATATACGTGCGTGTGTGTGTGTTTATAATAGTATGATTTACAGTCCTTTGGGTATATATGCAGTAATGGGATCACTGGATCAAATGATATTTCTATTTCTAGATCCTTGAGGAATCACCACACTATCTTCCACAATGGTTGAACTAATTTACACTCTCACTAACAGTGTAAAAGTGTTCCTATTTCTCCACATCCTCTCCAGCATCTATTGTCTACAGATTTTTTAATGATTGCCATTCTAACTGGCATGAGATAGTACCTCAATGTGGTTTT
Organism: Cheracebus regulus; assembly: GCA_963574635.1. Classification (NCBI taxonomy): domain Eukaryota; kingdom Metazoa; phylum Chordata; class Mammalia; order Primates; family Pitheciidae; genus Cheracebus; species Cheracebus regulus. The sequence goes on along the minus strand of CAUYQU010045311.1, from coordinate 526 downwards.
GACTTGCATTTCTCTAATGACCAGTGATGATGAGCATTTTTTCGTATGTTTGTTGGCTGCATAAATGTCTGCTTTTGAAAAGTGCCTGTTCATATCCTTTGCCCACTTTTTGATGGGGTTCTTTTTTTTTTTTTTGTAAATTCCTTTTAGTTCTTTATAGATTTTGGATATTAGCCCTTTGTCAGATGGGTAGCTTGCAAAAATTTTTTCCTATTCTGTTGGTTGCCGGTTCACTCTAATGATTGTTTCTTTTGCTGTACAGAAGCTCTGGAGTTTAGATACCATTTGTCTATTTTGGCTTTTGTTGCAATTGCTTTTGGTGTTTTAGCCATGAAGTCCTTGCCTATGCCTATGTCCTGAATGGTATTGTCTAGCTTTTCTTCTAGGTTTTTATGGTGTTAGGTCTTACGTTTAAATGTTTAATTCATCTGGAGTTAATTTTTGTATAAGGTATAAGGAATGGGTCCAGTTTCAGCTTTCTGCATATGGCTAGCCAGTTTTCCCAACACCATTTATTAAACAGGGA